>JANSTP010023459.1:0-15117 GCA_025330745.1 Cladonema radiatum
ACAATCCCTTTCCAAACTCCTTTCTAGAGGCCCAATCTAACCTCATGGAGAGAGCTTGTAAAGCTTTAGAACCAAATCAATCAGATTACGAGAAAACAAAAGATGCAAACAATCTTTTTGGCGACATGATCGCTGATTCTTTGCGTAAAATACCGGATTGCGAAACAAAAGAGGAACTGAAAATACAAATACAAGCTCAAATTTTTAATGCGAAAAAGAAATTATCATCTTTCTGAAAGAACTCGTTCGAGTATCTATTTACAACAACGAACAATGATTTACTGTGTACTTGTAGACTTTTTGGGAGCAAGGTTTTAACCATAGCTATAAACTTGATTGTAAAAAATGTCTGTTATGTGTTCTTTTAATACTTTTCTCCAAAAACACACCTCAGTTGCCATTCAACTTGACCTTCATTTTCGAAATATTCACGAAAATTATTTCTTATTTCATCTGCATCATTTGTTGCTCTCCGCGCCAGTGTTGCTTCTAACGGTGTAAGCACCTCAGACATGTCCTGTCCCCACTGTCCATTTTCAATTTGACCGTTAGAGTCGACCTCATCACCATAGCCTCTTGGACAGTAAGATTCACTTGCCTTTTCGCGTAAAAAGTTATGTAAGATACAGCATGCCATTGTTATTTTTATTGCAGATTCAGGACATATATTTAATCTAGACAATAAAACTCTGAAGTGTTGAACCATGATGCCAAAAGCATTTTCTGTAGTTCTCTGAGTGCGAGAAAGTCTGTAGTTAAATATACGTTTTGACATTGACAGTCCCCGCTGGGGGTATGGTTTCATACAGTTTCTGGACAGTGCAAAAGCGTCATCACTAACATATACATAGGGCATAAATGGTCTGTCGTTAATTGGATTTAAAAAAGAGTTATTGTGCAAATCCAAAACGGGTAACTGTCTGTCTTCCGGAAGGTTCAGCTTGTTGCTTATTAATGCATGATAAAACGTTGTGTTTTTGAAAACTTAAACGCCCTTGACATCCTAAGTCTATGTAAATAAATTTGTAAGACACATCAACTAATGCCATTAGGACAATGCTATTAAACCCTTTATAATTATAGTAGACTGACCCTTGCTTCTTAGAATAGAACCAATGTATGTGTTTTCCATCTACGGCTCCAAAACAGGAAACTGCCAATGATATTTCTAGCCAATCTTCTTCACTTTGAGGAAATGCCATGTATTCGTCAACTAGCGTATCGTAAATTGCCTTGCAAAATATTGGAACGAAAGAGACGTATTGCATTTGCAGAAATACGAAACTGATAGCTGAGACATGAAAAAGATTCTCCTGTCGCCAGAAATCTCAACGTGAAAGCCATTTTTTCCTCAGGTCGGAGAGGTTTTCTAAGTCGCGTTGTCTGTTTTGTCAAACGTTGTCTCGTTAATTCAACATGGAACTGAAAAAAGATAAACAAATACAAAATAGAAAATAGTTTTTCAATGAAAGAAGGACGCAAAATAAACAGTAAACAAGTATTGAAGGACTGACCTCAAAAGTGTCAACATCTATCCTTAAATACTTCCTATAATTTTCAACATCGTATAATTGTAATTCTGCAATGAGATTGCCATATGTACTCTTCTCTTCTCCATTTTTCAACCACTCTCGTACCCATTTTTTTTCACTGATCTCTTTTGATATGTTGTTTGAGATATATTTCATTCACATTATTGAAGCTAATCGTCGACAGAAAAAGAAATGCCGTGGTTGCTTTCCTACGATGTTTCTGCTTCATGTTTATCTTTAAAAAGAAGAAAATTATTCGTATCTTTGCAAAATATTTTTCTTCACAATACCTACTAGATATTGTGACAAAATACTACAAGATATCTACAATTAATTGTAGCACAATATATTGTGTAGTGTAATACGACCTTTATAGTGTTTATTCTAAATTTATAAACTTTGTAAAAAAAGATGAAATGACAATGTCAGAATATATAATTGAGTTTGAACATTTGAACAATAAAATGATTGAGCATGGTATGAAACTACCAGGGACATTTTTGACATTTAAATTATTAGATGGAGCAAACATAAATAGTGATGAAAAAAAGCTTGCTCCAACTATTTGTTCGGATTTGGATTTTGATAAAATGAAATCAGCATTAAAAAGACTCTTTGTATCAAATTCACCTTCATTTCCAAGCAAAAACTTACGGAATCAAAATATTCAAATGATAAACCCAACCCATTAGATAAAAATGGGAAGATTTCTAGATGTATTATTTGTGATTCAAAATTACATTGGGCTAATAAATGTCCACATAAAAATGCAGAACTTTCAAATGTTATTGAAGATGAAGAATCTGAAACTGAAGAAGTTAAACTAGTGTTGATGACTGAAAGTATCTTGAAACAAGAAATTTTTGCTTCACATCTGCAGTTGTAGACACTGCCTGCACTAAAACAGTCGCAGGAGAAAAATGGTTTGTCAATTATAAATCATATTTGTCTGAGGAAAGTATAAAAAACATTAAAATTTTTAAAAGCGAAACCAAGTTCAAATTTGGAGATGGGAAGCAAGTAAAAGCGATCAAAAGAGTTGTTATTCCTGCAATGATTGCACACAAGCATGGGGAATTGACATTGAAATAGTTAATGAAAATATCCCATTACTACTTAGCAAATCTTCATTAAAGAAGGCTGGTATGATACTAGACATGAAAAATGATAAAGCAAAATTATTTAATGTTGATGTTGATCTTCACTTTTCTACTAGTGGACACTATTGTATTAGTATTGTCCCGAATTTTATTACAGACAGACATGTCGAAAAAGTTCTTATTTTAGAAGATTATTTGTCAGATGCTCAAAAAATAAAACAAATTACAAAAATCCATAAACAATTTGGACATGCATCAAAAGAAAGCATAGAAAAGTTATTTTAAAAAGGCCAATGTGATGAAAGATGACTTGAAATCCTACATAAAGAAAGTTACTGATTCATGTGAAACTTGCACAAAATTCAGAAAACCATCACCCAGGCCTGTTGTAGCATTTGCAAAATCGGAAGATTTTAATGAAACTATTTCAGTTGATTTACATCAGCTTGAACAAAATTTATGGTACCTGCACATTGTAGATGAGTTCACCAGGTTTAGTGCTGCAGCAGTTATTAAAAGCAAAGATTCAGCTGCAAAGTTTTTATTAAAAAATTGGATTTCCATATTTGGTGCTCCTCAAAATGTTTTTAGTGAAAATGGTGGAGAATTTATCGGGGAGTCTTTCACTGAATTATGTGAAAAATTTAACATTAAAATTCAAACATCCCTCTCGTATAGCCCATGGAGCAATGGCGTTTGTGAAAGGCAAAATCAAACATTAACATCCATGCTTTTAAAAATAAAGGATTCTGAAAATTGTGATTATGAAACTGCATTAGCTTGGGCTGTCTCAGCAAAGAACTCAATCAATAATAATGGGTTTAGTCCATCACAACTTGTTTTTGGTAAAAACCCTAATCTTCCAAATTTTATAAATAATAAAATTCCTGCTCAAGAATCGGTATCGAAATCTCCAGACATTCTAGCACACCTCACTGCTTTAAGTGCAGCTCGGAAAGCTTTCGTAGAAACAGAATCATGTAACAAACTTAAAACAGCTTTTAGAAAGCAGTACATTCGAACATCAGCAGTTATTCGTTACAATATCGGAGATGGGATTTACTTTAAACAAGATGATTCAGCACAGTTGAAAGGTCCAGGTACAGTTCTTGGACAAGATGGACCTGTAGTTTTTATACGGCAGGGTTCACATTATATTAAAGCTCATATTTGTCGAACACAACCAACAAAACCAACTTGTCAATTACCTTCAAAAACACCAGAAAGTAAATGCGAAAATAGTTCTGATATTGAAAATAAACAAAATCATCCACCTGAAAATAGCTATGACAAATCACACTCTGATAGAACAGACAGTGATGACAACATTAATGATCCTTATGAAAACAATGAACAACTTTCAACTGAAAACGCAGATACAAGCAAATCAAATATTAATTTATTGGAATTGAAACCAGATACAACCATTTCATTCACAGACGAAACTAAACGTTATTGTACTGCCAAAATTTTAAGCAGAGCAGGTAAAGTTACCAGAAAATACAAGTCATGCTATAACATCAAATATGAATCTCCATCAGAAATGTGTGGTGTAAAATCATGGATTGATATAGAAAAATGCAATGACTTGAAAACAATGGATCCACCAAACAACTCTATTATAAATGACGAATATGTTCATAAAATTGAAGAAATATATGAAAACAACACAAATGATTTTACAAATGCATAAATGAAAGAGCTTCAAAGTTGGCAAAAAACAATGTTTATCAGCAAGTCTTAAAAAATAGTCAAAAATGCATTTCTTTACGCTGGGTTTTGACCACTAAGGAAACTGTTGATGGATATATACCCAAAACAAGACTCGCTGCGCGCAGTTTTGAAGAAGACTGCCTGGACAATGTTGATAAGGAATCACCCACGTGCTCAAAAGACAGCTTAAGAACACTTTTTTCTATCGCAGCGCAATTTAATTGGACTTTAAAATCTATTGATATTAAAACTGCCTTCTTGCAAGGAAACGTTCTTACCCGAGATGTTTTTATTACACCACCACAAGAAGCTAATTGTCCTTCTCAATTTATATGGAAACTAAATAAATATGTATACGGCTTGTGTGATGCATCGTTAAAATGGTATTCCAGAATTCGTGATTTTGTAATCTCAAGCAATGGAGCGGTGTCAAATTTAGATCCAGCATTGTTTCTCTGGCATAAAGATAATGAACTTATAGGAATTATCTGTGTTCATGTCGATGATTTTTTATGTGCAGGCAATACTGACGTTATGAAAAATATAATGACAAATTTACAAAACAGTTTTTCTATTGGTAAAGAGGAAATAAAATGTTTTGCTTTCTTGGATTAAATTTAAAATCAAGTGTTGATTATGTTATATTAGATCAGCAACATTCTATTGAAAACATTTCGAAAATTGACACTTCAACATGTCGATCGGATGACCTAACATTAAATGAAAATGAAAAGTCTTTATTACAAACGACAGTTGGACAATTGTTGTGCGTGTGTAGTCAAACTCGCCCTGTTATTAGTTTTGATACGAACAATATTGCTTCAAATCTAAAAAATGCAACCATAGCACAGTCGAAGTCTTGTAATAAAGTCATATTGAAAGTCAAAAACGAGAATTTGTCATTAAAATATCAGAAACTTAATGATAACCTCCAACTAATTGTTTACACAGATGCAGCCTTCGGTAATTTGAGAGACGGTGGAAGTCAAGGGGGCTACCTGATCTTCTTAGCAGATAATGAACTTAATTGCAATTTAATAAGTTGGCAGTCTAAAAGATTAAAACGTATAGCACGAAGCTCTCTTGCAGCAGAAACTATTGCTTTATTGGATGGAATAGATGCCAGTATTTATGTATCTCAATTAATGTACGAAATTTTGAAACTCAAACTGAAAATCACTATTATGACAGAAAATAAATCGCTCTACAATGCTGTCAGATCAAACAAGTATGTTCAAAATAAACGACTACGTATTGATATCGGTGCTGTAAAAGAAGGACTGAGCAAACATGAAGTTTCAAAAATTGAGTGGATTAATACAAAACAACAGCTAGCAGATGTGTTAACAAAGTCGAGTGTAAACAGTTTCTCCTTGTTAAAAGTTATTCGTAGCCGAACCTTAAATGTCAAGGAATGAATATGTCGTGATTTCAATCAATCAATTCAATATTTGTTATTGCAAGTTATTCTACTTGTTCTTAGTGTTGGAAATATGCTTCCTTATTTTTAATGTTGATTTGCATTACATTCTGTTGACAGATTCGAGACGATGCAAGATTCGAGGAGTTTAATTTTACGTGACCTAGAATAACGTTCATAGGACTGGAGGTTAGTCCAACACCAATTAAAGTCCTTGTGTATTAATACGAGTAAAGAAGAAAAAAACAATATAAAGATAGAGGGAATTTGTCAATCTTCATTGTTTTATTTTATATCTATTCCGTTCTATTTTAGATTATATAGAATATAGATGTATACATGGTGGGGTTCAAAATATATACATACAATCATATTTCACTGTTTTTCAGTTTTACCCTGGAAGTATTCTTTCTTTATCAACAATCTCATTTGAGCCTTTATGATCTTATCTCCTTCCCAAATCCCCAGATATTTATACCCATTCTCATCAATTTCTTTGATAAGTTCTCTTGATGGTAAGATAATGCCTTGACTCTTTACTTTCTTCCCTTCTTTGACTACAACCATTCCACATTTTTCTAATCGAAATGTTCTGATGTCATCAGAATATTCTTCAACAAGCATTGCTAACTTTTCAATTTCTTCCTCATTCTTTGCATATATTTTTAAATTGTCCATATAATATGATTGACTCTCTTTCGACATCCACAAGACTAAACCCATAATCACTCTTTCCTAAGAGGAAGCTCAGAGGAATCATTGGTATTATGAATAATAAAGGGGACAGTGAATCACCTTGGAAAATTCCACATCTTATATTTACTATACCAAGATCTTTTCCATTGTTGCTTTGCATGGTTGTCCATTTCTTCATACTGTCAGCTACAATCCAGCACATGGCCGCATTCTTATTTATCTTTCATGATATTCTTATCATTTATTAGTTGATCTTTTGTTCCTTTACATTTTTTCTTGTATCTATTTTGTTCATCAGGAATAAGGTTGTTTTGGCTAAGCTGAGTATATACTTTGTTGGCAAAGATTCCAGAGAGCAACTTCCAGATTAATGGCAAATATGTAATTGGCCTGTAATTACTCACAAGGCTACCTTTCATCTTAAGCTTCTGTAAAAGCACAGTTCTACCGGTAGTCATCCAACTGGGAACATCACCGTCATCTATTCAATTTTGAAGAACATTGGCCAAGGGTATATTAAAGATAGAAAATCTTTTCAACCAAAATCCACTTACTCTATCTGGTCCTTGGTGCTTTCCAATTTGACAGTCTTCAAATACAATTTTTCAGCTCCTCTACTCCTATAGCAATATCATCTTGTTTTTCAACTTTGCCCCTCGCATCATCTTTAAAATCGTTCAGCCATTGAGCATTTGTATTATGATCAACATTTTTTGACCAAATATCATTCCAGAAGTTATTCTTCTTCAGCATTAGGAGGTTGAGATTGCCCAGAATCTTCTCCACTTAGCTCTAGGAACAGTCTTGATTGATTGTTTTTAAACAAGCAGTTTTGCCGATGTTGGTTGTTTTGTCTTTGAAGTGTTTGATTTTGATGGCTCCTGCTTGGATCTTTTTCTTTAGGAATGTTGACAGTGAGAGGCAGCCCTTTTCTATGATATCATTCTTTCTAGTCAGTCTTTGCACTGTTTCTTCCTTTAGAGTAGTTCCCTTACAAAACTTTTCCATTGACCTAAAGCTTTCCTCCGCTATGCTTTTCTCAATTTGTTGTTGCCAACGGGGTTTAACTTTATTTTGATTTTTTTTTGAATGTTTATTAATCTTTATCAATTCAAAACTGTCTGCAACTACATAAGAGAAAGCATAGAATAATCTATTAACTTTTGATACTGAAAACTCTTCACCCAATAAATAGCTTACTATCCCTTGCACTTGATTACATTTTTCTTCCAATAACACTTTATCTACTGCCTTAGTTACTGGGATGTTAATAACTTCATTGCTCTTAAGCAATTCGTTTATTTTGTCTGACACACACTTTTCTTCACAAGATAGGGCTCTTACTACTCCTCCATTTCTCTAAACATAAGTTTTTTTAATGTTGATCCTTAAAGATCCTAGGGCCTTGTTATCATTGCTTTTTCCACCATAACCACGACTACAACCATTATTACAAGGATTGCCATGATCCCTACTATCTTTGTCATCACTAACGCCACTAGTGCTGCTTCCATCTTCATTATTATCATTACAACTTTCATAAACACTGCTACCATCCAAATTATTATTACTATTATTATTATTATTATTATTATTCAAATTGTTATTTATATTAGTATTTACAATATTCACATCATCATCAATATTTACAGAACTCCTATCAAGCTGATTTCTTTCCTTTACATTAAAATCTATAAAAGTTTCTACAGGTTCATATTGAGACAATGGCTCAACAGGTAGTAGCCTGACTCTTAGTTCTCCTTGTACTTTTTCCTCTACCTCAAGTCTCTCCTGATCAGTTAATAAATTCTTACCAATGATCCTATTTACTTGGGTGACTAGACACGGCTTTGATCTTAAGCTCAAATCTAGTCCATGTCAAATCTCTTTTATTAATTGAGTATATCCCACAGCCTTTCCCTCGCTTAAAGTTTTGCTACAAATATAACACTCATATAGGACAATTTGCTCTCAATGTGATCAAGTCACCTTTTCCCCTTTCTTCCATGCCTTCTTTCCTAAGATAGTGTTTAAAAACACTCTTTCTCGTGGTGAACTGTTTCTCCAGTTCTGTCCAGACTATTTGATTGCATGATGCAAACTAAATATCAGGAAATATTATTTGCTGTATTGGCAGTTCAAATTTATTCTCAAGAAACTAAGTCTCTCAGTTGTGTATGCATGTTTTGTGTGTGAAATGCATGTATATAGTGAGAAAATGGGAAGTGCGTCATAAGAAACATAGCGAGATGTCCTCTAATTAAAAGCAAATTAGTTTTTCGCTACAATTGTACAATCAGTTAAAAAATGATTTGTTCTTTAATGTCTTTTAATTAAGAAAGTTTTATTTGACATACATGCCAAAATTTTTTTTGTTGGAACAAGAGCAGTTTAAAGCATAACAATTTTATCTTAAATTTTTTTTCAAAGATAAGAATCAAGGACAGTTTGTTTTAGGATTAGGATTGGTTGAACCCTATTAGCAAGCTTTTTTGTAGTGCAATGTTGGTATTATAGTTTCCATTTCAACTGTGAATGATAGCAACTTTGAGATATTTAGTGTTCAAGATTTGCTTTTTTTTCTGCACATTTCCTCTGATCACAAGTCCTTTTTTAAGGAAATCTAAGTAACAATAAGTCAAACTTGTGATAAATAAAAGCATTTTTCCTTATTGCTAATGATCTTTTATGCAAATCCAATTTGTATTTTCACTTCAGAATGCTTTTGACTTTATTATATTACAAAGTTTGAATGATGTAGTAATGATAATAAAGTAAATATTTTGATTTTTTCAGCCTCCAGTTGCGACACAAGAATCCCCAAATATTTCATTGAATCTTCCAAAAATTTTATGTTTAGACATGAAAAGATCGATGTTCGCTGATAATCTTATAAGGTATGTTAGATATGAATGGTCAGGCATTCTTTTATTTGTTATCTATTTAATTGAAGTATTGGGCTCGGATGGCTTATAGAAAGGCACTGGGTTAGCTTTTGTTTGTGATTATTGTTACAGCAAATTTAAAAGTGGCTGCTCACAGATTTAATGCATTATCAGAGTTATTTCTAATTTTTTTAAGTATAAGGTACAAAGTCAATAAAATCTAATTAATTATGTTAATGCTATATTTTTATTATTTACCCTTGTTTTTGGTATTCCAAAATTTAAGATCAGATTGAAGAGCTATGAAAATTATGAGGTCTGGTTTTTATTTCATCTCAATCTGACATTCCAATCAAATATTATTGTAATTGCATGTTTAGTACTTAGGTAAGTAAAGTAGGGAAATTCCTGCCTTATGCTTTTCTTGAAACTGTGATGTCAGTAAATGTCTAGAGAAATTAGTCTAATATTAGAATCCCAATATTTAGTGACTAGGTAATATTTTTAAGACAAAACTTTTCATCTAGGATATACACTTAAAAAATATCAAATTTTTGCATAATTTATTCAAAAAGTTTTTCGGCTCATTAGCCCTAGACCTTTTCCAGTTTTTCTAGAAAAATAAGAAAAATTAATTTCAGTAAAATAAAATTCTTTTTAGTTTTGCTTTAGCCATGTGGTAAAAAAAAATTGAAAACCAATGAAAAAATATTTTGGTATCCACCAGAATCCCAAAAGGACATTTTTTAAAAAGGGTCTGGGTTAAGGATCAAAAAAATATTTTTTGACAATTTTCATTGGAAATTTTTTCTTTCAATTGAAAACTTCCTATGCGAAAAATTTTGTATCGGAAGGAATATTATTATTTAAAATACAAGAATTTTAATATTTGAATTAAATTGTAGCCACTTTATGACATCACAAATTTAGAAATGAATCATAAAATTTCTTTCTTCTCATAATTTACTGATAATCTTTTAAATATTCAACCTCTAGAGCAAAAACAGCAGCACTAGTTTGAAATAAAAACTAGTGTTCATATTTTTTTAAGCTGTTAAAAAAGAACTCAAAATAAAAAAAACAGAAAATAGCGAACTGTACCTTTCAACCTTTCAAACTTAATACTTCTCTAGTAATTAACAGATATATTCTAAGTATCTGAACTTATGGGCACTACCCAAGTTAAGTTAACCCTATATCCTTTTATCTTAACCACGTTATCTTGACCTAGCCTTTTTTTAATAATACTTTGATAATTGAAGATTTGCGCTGACCATGAATATGATATACGATCCAAGAATGATATAGAAGAGATATTTTCTGAGTTTTACTTAACTCTGAAAATATCATCACTAAAGGTTTACTTTCTGAAACACCATGCAAATAACGAATTGGTGCAAAGTTATCAAAGGGAAATAAACATTTAGGCAGATTTTAAAGCGACAAAATATGAAAGAAATTCTGAAAAAATCTGTCGTTAGTTTCTCCAATATTTAAAGAAAACATGATGTAAATAAAAGTTAAGATCTACTATATTTTGTATATTTTCAGTATTATTATCATTATCTTTAATTCGTCAAATTTTGATTTACAAATTTGACTGCACCTTAACCTTATCTTACGTATGCTTTTTTATGGACGTTAAAAACCCAGGGGGAGGGGTAAAAACTCCACTCCCTAGTCAAATCCTTAAACACTCAACAAAATACTTTAAAAAAAATTCAAAAATGGCCCCCTGAAGTCTTGTGATTTAGCAATGACTTCATCAAAAATGCTAAAAGATGCCATATTTTCTAGTTTTTCAGGTTCATGTTTGGTATTGATACATCTGGTACATTGAAACTGAGTTAGAACTTCATATTTCGAATATTTATAGTTAATACAATATATTTTAAGGAAACGTTAGGGCACAAATGAGGGATTTTTTTGAGAGGTATATTTTTATAGAAGTTTTTGCTGCTTAAAAATCCAAAAATGTGCTAAATATTCTTCTAAACCACACAATTTGGACCAAAATTTGTTCAAAGGGTTAAATCAAGCCATAATAATTTAATTTGGACATGCTACCATTATTCTACAAGTGAAGATGTCATGACAAACTTGAAAAACTGAATTTTTGTCTTTTTTGGGCTTTTTTGATGTCTGACGTTATTATATTGTCATAACAATGTCAGAATACTTCCAACATATGACTATTTATGTTACAACAATTTATCAATACATTTTAGTAATAATGCATAAAACACTGTAAAACAGGCTTTCTAAATATCAGTGCTGAAAAACTGTGATACCTAGGTTCAATTATGACTTTATAGGCAGCGACTAGGTCCCAGAGCTCAAAAGATGGTTGGGTGCAGAAATAATTTTTACACACTCAATCAAAATTCATCAAAAAATGTTAACTACAACGAGAGTTATTAAAATGTTTCCCCCCAGGTAAAACAGGGTTGAGGGAAGGAATTTTCTCAAAAAGAAATTTTCGTGGAATTTATTTTCATGAAATATATTTTCGCGAATTTACCTCTTTTTCAAGAAATTAGATCCCTCAAAGAAATTTTTAAGCCATGTGCCACTCGTAAAAATTAGTTCCACAAAATATTCCAAGAAAACCAATTTGCAAAATACTCAAAAGAGGTCATTTTGAAAAAGTCAGAAAATGTGAGATTTTGAACAGCAGTAGAAATTTGACTGAAAATTTTCATTAATAATTGATATAATCAATTAGTATAATCGATCATAATTACTAAAAAAAGCTTAGAAAAAATATTTTGACTCCGGATTAATTTGATAAAGCATGCCATTCGCGAAAATAAAATCAAAGATATCTATGTCATGAGTAAAATTCACTCAAGTAAATTTTGGAGCTTCAACTTGCAAAGATAGTTATGCGAAACTTCTTCCCTTAAGGTAAATGAATAAATACAATCTAAAGAGCCCCTTAGGTGAACATCCTCATTATTACAAAATACATGCCAAGAAATTAAAGTGAGAATAAAAAAATCGTAAAATAGATTACTTAAAGTCTCTTGGAAAGCAATAGCTAAATAGGCAAAATAAATAATTAGATATTATTTTATTCATTCACGTAGGATGGTGAATTATTTTCTGCTATAAGTAAATTTCGAAGTGGAGATAGAGGAAATATTTATACTTTTATGAGCTTTTATAAAACAATTCCACGGTGTGACATCCTGGTACCTAATTGACATTTCTTCATATTTTTTTATATTATAAGGGGGTACAAAAAATAGATCAGAATTTCGAGTAAATGAAATTTCATTTACTGTAAAAAATTCTCCAAGGATATCCAACTTTAGTATTTCCAAGATGAAAATATCATAGATTTTTAGGACTTGTAAAGGCACAAAAACAGGACCAACATGGACGTTTCTTGCATTAAAATGAATTCTCTTTAGATATCTCATTTGCAAGGACAAGAGATTCGATATGTTATCTTTCTTTGTGAATTGATATACAAGCGAGCCATGGAGAATATGAGACTGAAAGATAGAATGATATATTGATATGAGTCTTCTCAAAAACATAATATCGAATTTTTGAGATCATGCCTACAGCTGAAAAAAGCTTTTTCAAAATGTTTTGTATGTGTTAATTCCAAGAAAGACTGTCATCAAGAAAACCTCGAAGATATTTTACACTGGATATAGGTAAATGATCTGCGCTTATTTATGGAGACTTTAAAATCACCTGGTATTTTAATAGTTAATAGTTTAAAAACTATTAATTCTGTTTTATATTCATTAAGTGAAAGCTTGTTTGATATGAGGCAATGTTTCGTGAAACCTTTTTTCGAAAACTGATATATTATTGTTGCTAGCAAAAAGGTGGGCAATAGCTTCTCTAAAATTAATATAAATCATTGACATAAATAATAGATAATGATAGTCCAAGAGTAGATCCTCAAGGAACCACACAAATGACCTTATGAATCTCAGAGTTAGCCCCATTTACATGAACATATTATTCCCTATCACTACCGTAAGAGGTAAACCAGTTAAGAGGAGTTCCAAGGATACTATAATGATACAGTTTGCCTAAGAGTATTGAATGATTCACTGTATCTAAAGCTTTTTGTAGGACAATAAAAAAAGCACATTTATCCAGATTACATTTGATGAATCCAACTAAGGTGAGCAAAGCATGGTTAGTTGAGTGGTGCGTTCAAAAACCGAACTGCCTAGAATAAAGAATGTTGAAATGATTAAGAAAATTGATTCAGCAAGAGTGCATGCACTTTTCATAGATCCTATCAAACACAGAAAGTAAAGAGCTAAGAAGATAATTAGAGAGAGTAGGGGTACATCTTTTCTTATAAATTGGAATTATCTTTGCAAGTTTCAAAGAATCAGGAAATATACCATTATCAAAAGACTCATTCACAAGGTACGAGATGTTAGATGAAAAGATATCAATATTATTGTTTAGAATATCAACTGACATGCAATTAAGTCCTAGAGATTTGCCTTTCTTAAAGCCATTTATTATTTTATTTCTTTCTGAAGGTGTTGTCGGTGAAACATAGAATTTTTCTGTAGTCCATGCATAAAATGCTTATTAGTTAAGATTACTCTCAGGAATTTTTTTTTGCCAATGAATCGACAATTTTGGTATAAAAATTTACAAACTTCTTAGTTATATCAGTAGGGTTATTTGTTGTCTTCCCATCAACAGACACTGCTTTAACCCTATTTCAGGTGGGTAAAATTACTCCCCCCTGTCAAACTTTATTTATAGCAAAAAAAACCTGCAAAACCATAGGTCTTGCAACTTTTTGACTTTCAGTAGAATTTACTACTGAACATTTTGGCCAAGTTTCACCTCCATACCCCTCCAAGAACCAAAGTAGTACCCATGTTTCTGAGCATAGTATAACCAATTTTTTCTGTTTTTTGACCAAAAATGTTGATAATTCTGGCTTTTAATCTTGGTTTTTTACTTTAATTTGGTTGTTTCATAACTAAATAAGTATCAATTTTGGACATTTTTTGATGACATCATCAAATTTTCATTTTTAGAAATCAGACATTTCCAATTAATGTGATTTGTGATGATATCATCACTTTTCGCTAAGCGTGATGATGTAAACTTTGGTATTTTTTTAAAGTTCACATGTTGTTTTACCATCGTACCAATTTTCATGCAAATGCATTAAGTATTTCAGGTTTTAGACGGGGATAATTTTACGCCCTTCCCCTCTCCACCCTTTTACAGCACCCAAAAAGGCCCACCTGAAATAGGGTTAGTGACTGAACGAGAGCAAGGTTTCAGAAAAATATTTGATTCAATGCCTTTCCACATTTTAGATAAATCATGTTTGTGATCTAGAAATTAGACATCGTAATAAGCTTTTTTCGAATTGTCAATGTCAGCTTTGATTTCATTTTGAAGGCATTTGTATTTTTCATACATGTTAACCCTGCTAATGCTTTCTATTCTCTGCTTGCGAAATTGTTTGAAAGTTTGTCACGCTCATGCATTTTTGCACGAATTCTACCACTTATCAAAGGTTTTGACAAAAGTCATTTTTGTTTTTTATTCAAACTTTTTATAGAGGCGTGCTCATCAAGTAAATAATTGACAGAATGGTAAAAATTATCAAAAAGAGCAAGGGGGGAGTATTTCATTAAAATTTAATTGTTTTAGATCATTACAAAACTCATCATATCTCTTCATATAACGAGTTATATGAAGTTTGGGCCCAAAATTTCCATTTGGCCTGAAAACGACTGTGAAAAATGACGAACTCAGCC
>JANSTP010023570.1:0-15106 GCA_025330745.1 Cladonema radiatum
GAAAAATTTACCTACGGAAATTTTTAAAAATACACGGGTAATCTAAGAAAAATTTACCTACGGAAATTTTTAAAAATTGAATCAGAAGATACTTTGACATAAGTATATAGCACATTTAAAGACAACAAAATGAATATGTTATCATCCTTGCGAGTTGAGGGTGTTATAATACCTTTAAAGAAACCAACAGATTACAAGACGATCATATATTACGACTACATACTATATTATGATTACAATTACTGATGATTACTTATTTTACATACAACTTCTTACAATTCAGAAACATTATTACCACTATCAGTTTTCATTACGAATATCAACATCACAAACAGTTTTACCTTTCATCACTTTAAACATTGACAACACAAATACGGAAAGAAATAGAAAACAAAATATAAGATGACTCTTAATTATGACACTCTTGTTTAGATCATATATAGACTAAATAAATAATTACTAGAGTTTACTATATTGTTGACAATATCATTCATCACATCAAGATCCAGATTGGAACATATCACAAGGTGTGAAAAAGACAATTGCCCAACCTGTACAGGCACTGGATTCATCACCAGTTATCATTGGTTGGATTGTGCAGTAGCAAGTAAGTTTCGTACCTATTACTTTAGTAATTATTAGGCCCCCCTCCTCCTCCTCACTTCTAGTTTCTTCTGCTTAATTGCAAATAAAGAAATTTATAGAAAATTTATACAGCAACATTCCGAGCAAATAGAATTCTTGGTGACCACACCCAATCTGCAATTCAGGAGGTCAATGTTTAGGGTTAAATTTTTAGCAAGAACCATTTTTTGGACCTAACTTTCCTGTGACTCTCAATTATATTAAGGTGCTTTGTTTTAATGACAGAATGGGGAAAACCACATAAAAAAAGCTTTATAAGGTCAACTTTCATTTGTCAATCAAAGTCAGCATTCAGAATCACCAAGTTTTGGCTATCTCAGTGGGAAGAAAGAACGATGCGCATCATCGAATCGTGATAATAGGGTTAAGCTAGATACTTTTGCTTAAGCTACTAGTGATAAATGGTGATTGTGTGGCACTTTGGTATGTCTTTGCTTTATGTTTTTAGATAAAACATGATAAATATGAATAAACATTTGACAAAATGGGGCAGGTCTAAACCCTGCTAACACATAACACTACCAATCATTCATAAAAAGTTCACCATCAACCATAAAAGTTTACCGCCACCCACCACTATTTACATCCACACAAATAAAGTCCTCCTTAATCCAGTACCACCAATATTTACTCACCACCATTAAGAAAAAATCACCACCAAAACAAAATCATCACCACACTAAATAAAGACGAAAGTCACCACAACCAAAACACAGTTCAAAACATGCCAAAGTATTTAATTGTCAGTCATCCCTCGTTGGTAATTTACGTGTAGAGTATGAAAATTATAAAGTTAAAAAAAATATATTTGTTCCGGCTTCATTGCTTTCTCAAACATGCAGGGTTACGTGAGTCTAGGGTTAAGGGATATAGGGTCCTGATTTTTTGATCTAGTGAAGACAAACATTTACCATTGTTCAAAACAGATCAACAAAACGTGTGTGTTCAAACATTTGAAAGAGAAGTAATGTTTTTTTCTAAGAATTTAAAAAGAGTTAATTATGAGAAAAAAACTGAATCATAAATTTTTAAAAACCCAAATTACAATTTTGTAAAACCCATCAACAACATTTTTTTCAACAAGAATAACTTTTTTGTTTTTGAAACGTTCTTGAAAGTTTATAATGGGTAAGGGAAGAGTCAGTTTAAAATTGGTGACATCAGCATCAGAAGAGGCCTTTTTAAAGTTTTGATTATGTTATCACCTTGCAACACGACCAAAACGTCCTGGGTGCCTGCCCTCTTAAGGTAAAACATATTAATTATTACCATCCTGCAAAAGTGCAATCAAAGAGCAAGCCATGTATTTCGAAGAATACCTATTCACAAAATTACTATATTTTTCTCCACTTAGCCACCTGTACAGGGCAGTAGGGGGTAAAAAAGCTGAGATTACACAAAATATCATCTTGATAGTCATGATTGGGGTTAGACCCCCTTTATTTATCATTTAGCATAATTGTGAAATATGGCATGTGTGTTTTTTACTTAGAATGATGAGGGAAATTTTTTAATTGATGGGGTCATTACTTAACCATATTTTTCGACCAAAATTTAGGAAAAAGAAAAATTTTTTTTTTCTATTCTTAAAGCGATGTATTTGGGATCAATCGAAAATCGAAAATTCTTTGACCTATTGAAGAAAATTATTCTAAAAAGCCATTTTATATCAGCTCTCTTTTTCATAACTGTGTTCGCTCAATCATTCGAAATGGATGATTAATTTTTTCATAATCCAAATTGCTTCTTTTGGCATTAAATTTAGCTTTAGGACATTGAATTTAGCCATAATTTTTTGAAATTCTTTTGGACTATTATTTTGTTAATGCATTTTTTTAGATACGTAATTCCAAGTTTTTCTTTTTTCTTTTTTGCGGGTGGCTTTTGTGTCTCTTTTTTATCTCCTTTGGCCTAAAAGTTAGCTAATGTAGCAGCCAATGACATCATCTGACGGTTATTTTTCATTAAATGTCTTAACAAGAACGCTACTAAATCTTTTCAAAACAAAATTAGTCTAGATATTGCTATATAAGTATCCTATGACATCACAGAAGCTCTCTTTACAATTCCCCGATTGCATCTACAACACTTTGTTAGAAAGATATACGAAAAGGTTTAAATTATTTGTCCCATTTTTTTAACCCTATTATTTCTTTTTTCGTTTTATTGTATCTGGTTTCTTTGGTCACTGAAATTGAGATCAAGTGAGAAATAATAAATAATATTATCATTATGCAAATATTAACTAATACACAGGCAAACTTTTGGATTCTTTTTCACTCTTAGAAGACCAATCCCGGACTAATCCGGGAACAAGGGTGGCAAGGAGCGTAGCCCCTTTTCTGCCACAATAAACCACCCAAGGCGGCAGCCTGAAACCTCACTTGAAGGAAATTAAATGGTCTTTCCAATGGTCTTTTCCATGTGCTACTATGACAGCAGCCATTTTGTAATTTCATTTTTATTTTTACGTTTAGTACCCAAACTTGGCACAAATCTACGCAAGTGGTCACAAAGATTTTTACCAAGTTTCAACAATTTTTTCCTATAGAAACAAACTATGATGTCATTGAAAGGTTGATTTTCAATTATTTCTTTTAACCAAATTTTTTAGAGGAATAGAATTGCCCTCTTAAAAGTTTATCCCTCCCCCGTAATGTAACCTCCCCATATTATTCGATAAATGACTTGTGCAAGAAACTACTCACAAATATAGTAGAAGCGTAACATCAAACTACAGATATCAGAGTTTTAAGCAAGAGAGGGATATTTTACATGCAAATTATGGAAAAAGATGAGTAAATATAACGCTTAGCCAGGGCTATGAAAGAGCATGACACAAGTTAAAAAGTAAGTTGAAAAAATTGTCTATTCCCTCCCTCAAAAAATTAGTCTCCTCCTTTTGCATAACCTCCCCCATCTAAAAAAAGAAATTTTTCCATCCCCCCAGAGAGCACTTTTTGGAGAATACTCCCCCCCTTAAGAAAAAGGGGGTGTTCATACTATGTTAACGTCACCTGTGCTTTACCTTTAATGATCAAACTTAGTATAATATACCCAAGATGGTCCTAGAAATTTTTGAACCAATTTTAAGTGAACGACCTATAACATCATTGAAAGCTAAATTTTCAAAAATATTCCATAGCTTTGCCAGTAGTTTACCTTTAGTAACCAAACCTGCAACACATATACCTGACATGATCGCAGACATTTTTCAACCAATTTTAATAATTTGTTGCTAGTATAATGACCTATTACATCATTGAAAGCCAAATTTTCAAAACTTGTTATAAGGTCACTCGTACTTTACCTTTTATGACTTTTGCCTTTGCTTGGTATACATATAAAGGGACTGGTCCTGCAGATTTCGTATAAAAAGACAAAAAACACACTGACAACGTGCCATAATCTGCCATTAAATTTTTTTTTTCTAATCAAGAAAATTTTTCAATATTACCTGCAAAAACGTTTTTGAAAAAGAAACTTTTTTTTTCAACCAGGAGGTCTAGTCTCATGTGTCTCTAGTCTCTAACTCTAAGAAGTCAAGTTACATGACTGAATGTTTTTTCAGGACCTTCTAATTTTGAGACCTAGAACTGATTATGACTTTTGTATCATAGTTTATTTCTTGAAAAGATTTAAGGGAAGTTATAAGTTGAAGAAACTATGGCTTGTCTAATATTTTGTCTAAAAAAACACTGACTACCTGACTATTTTTATCCAAAAACCTTTAATTGCAAATTTTGACACGATTCTCAGACAGGCAGCTAAATTTACATGCTCCGCTGATATCCAGTGACAAGCACTTCAGTTATTCAAACGAAAGGATATGTGGTAAAAAGTATGGTAAGAAATTATTAAAGGATGGAAAATGATTATGAGGATAAAAAATGATGCCAGGAATTGAAAAAATAAAAAAACAAAAATAGAAAAATGACTGATCAGTCTCAAGAAAATTGCCATACACATAGAAATGCCCTTTGCAAAATGAAAAAACTGTCTGCTGCAAAAGTAAAGTACTGGCTCTTACAACGAGAAGTCATATCTAATCAGTAAAAAGACCAGAGAGTATTAACTTCAAACAAAAAAGCCATATAATTGAAATACCTCAAATGAAGTGAAGAGCAATTCTCACAAAATTCCAAAAATACACCCCCCCCAACTAAAGAATACAGAAATCCTCTTTTATCAACAGTCTGCTAAATCAAGCTGGCTTTGGGCCTTTTCAGAAGACTCACTGACACCAGTTTACCTACACCACACTTTTCAAGGTTATAAGCACATCAAAACTAAAACAGACTTTAAAACTATTGAATCACTAAATTAGCATTTAATTTCTGTTTTTCATATTTAGAGTTAATGTTATGTTTAAAATTTCAAAAACTTTGTTGTTCTGCTTCAACTTTTCTGACAGAGTCTTTTATTTAGAAAAAAGGATAAAATAGAATGCTGTAAGACCAGGGCACTATTAATTTACATGATTCAAAAAAGAAAATGATTAAGTTTAAAGTAAGATTATATCAGAACTACTGAGTGGAAGATATTTATCAGCCTGAAGTCACTTGCAAAAACACATTTAAGTGAAACAGTGATGCAGCAAAACCTACTAATGTCCACTCTATTAGAAGACCACCTGTTTAAAATAGACTGGGAAAATTTTGTAATAACCAGACATCTTGGGTAATCTCAGATTTTATTGTTTTGTTATCTTTTTGGGGCATTGGTTTTCAAAAGCCGGCTTACTGCACTTTTCTAAGACCTTTGTTGCCTAGTTACGGCGCAAATAAAAATGACATCACATCTCTCGGTCAATAAAAATATTTTTTTGTCCAAAACTCAATAAATTATATACCCTTTTAAAGCATTTTCAATGCTAAAAAATTTTTATAAAAGATTCCGTTCTCATTAATATTTCTGGATAAGATTTTGACACAGTGTAAGCAATTTATTTCATTGCACAATTATGCAGTAAGGTTTTTTAAAGACAAGTATCCAGTCTCCTGCTGAGGCATCATCATTATGCCTTTGTAGTTTTGCAACGTGGACAAACATAAAGCCTTTTTGGTAGTACCTTGATATATGTATGGTATAAATTCACGTGGGAAACCTAAAGGGATGTTTTGGGATGTTTTGTACGCCATTATGACGTCGAAATGGCGTCACATAACAAAAAACTCTGCAGAATGACAGGGCTGACAACGTGAGTTCTAAAGTAGGTAGTGGGCTAAAAATGTTGCCCAACATGGTTGGTTCCACTGTTATAACGTATGGGTCAACCTTGTTCCAAGGGCTTCTAAAAAGGTTGCTGTGGTGCACTAGTTAGCGCTGTTGGCTCTGTTCAAAACAATGCGGGTTCAATTCTGTCTGGGTATGATAACTTCAAATGAACTTCTGGCCTATGACGTTAAACTAAGGCATTATATAGTATGCCTTGCGTTAAACTAAATGTGAAAACCTTCTCCGCAGAACAAAGAAAGGAGACTTAAGAACGAGGTTGTGTATTGGATAATTTGAACATTGGAACATTTTTTTCAATCTCTGTCAAGGTCGACTTATAACTTGCGTATGCTCTGTTGCCCCTTGTTATCATCATATTAAATATGAATCTTATCAGTTCTATTTATTTTATTATCCTAGATTTTTTATTTTTTATTGAATTTTAGTTAGTCTTATTCAGTTCCAAAGAAGAACAGTTAGAACCATTTTTCTTCTCATGGAGGGTTGTGGTAAAAAAGGAGAGACTAGAGGCCAATTTGCAAACGTTAATTACTAATTTGTGAAAAAGCAGTAACAATTTCAAGTCGTTTCCATTTATCGTGTTTGAGAAAACTAAATTTTCAAAAGATATGATTATTGAAGTTTCTGAGGCCTCTCATGTATTCCCGGTTCATGACGACGTCAGTCGTTAAATGTGAGTCCCATAAGTTCATTTTCTTCTAGTTTACTATGCTTATTATTTTTACTGAATTTTAGTTAGTCTTATTTAGTTTCGAGGAGCAATTGCTTTGTCATAACGGTTTTTTCTCGACAAAAATCCTAACTATTTATTTTGCGTAGAAAAT
Organism: Cladonema radiatum; assembly: GCA_025330745.1. Taxonomy (NCBI): domain Eukaryota; kingdom Metazoa; phylum Cnidaria; class Hydrozoa; order Anthoathecata; family Cladonematidae; genus Cladonema; species Cladonema radiatum. The sequence continues at coordinate 6,708 of JANSTP010023570.1, forward strand.
CCCTAATTTTTCGAGTAGATCCCCACCTTTGCCACTAACATATGATGCCTCCCAAAATTTTGCCATTAGCACTTTTAAAGCCTATTACATAAAAATATTACTTTTCTTTTACTTTCTTTTCTTCTCCTGGTCCTGAATTTTCGATAATACTCCCTTGAGGATATTTTCATTACATGGGAGGTTTGCTTACTGCTCCATTGTGCAAAAACTACTTTCTATGTTGCAATCCTAGAACTTCTGATATCATGGGGATTTTTCGATATGAAGAAATGATACGATATGAAACCTCCAACCGGAGCCTTTGAAAAAAAAAAATACTTCAACTTTCGTTGAATAAATTATCAAGTCTTTTTATCGATTCATTTAAGGTACTATTTTGATTGATCAACAATCAGGCAACAGGCAGAGCAAGTCATGAAAGGTAAGTAGCGTGTATGAGGCGCGTTGGGACACGTATGGCACGTAAATTATTACCCCTGCACAATGCAAGCGTATTTGACAAAGTTGTTATTTAAAAAAGGGGATTTTTTACTCAAAATAAACAATTAGAGTTTTTATCGAGAAAAAAAGCGGTATAACCTAGCATGAAACTAACTAAAATTCAATAATCAGTGACACATAGTAAACTGAAAGAAATTGAGCTTAAAGCTCACTCACATATTCATTTTTCCCACACTTTGTGTCATGGTAATGTAACTAGGTAAGTAGGTAAGAGGCTGGATAAACAGGAAATTTGTCGAAATATCAATATTTGCTGATTTTATCAAAGGTGACACTAAGGGCAGTAGGTAGGCAGGTCAACACCTTAGCAACCATATAAAGCTAAGAGTTGGAAAATTGATACGTGAGTGGCCCCTTAGGAGACCCATATTTTATGTAATAGCATCATCATGAACCAGGAAAACATGATAGGTATCAGACACTTCAATCATATCTTTTGAAGATTTAATATTCTCAAACATGACAAATGGAGATGACTTGAAATGTTTACTTCTTTTTCATAAATTAGTTATACAGCTTTTGAAAACTCTAGTATGTCTTTTGACCACAACCCTTTATTGAGAAGAAAAACCATTCTAGCATGGTATTTAACCATTCCCTGTAGAACTGTATAAGACTAACTAACATTTAATAAAACCTAAAAAGCTAGTACAATGAAGCAAATGAAACTTATAAGACTCATATTTAATATGATGACATCATCAAAAACACCAAAAACACAATTTCAAGCATTCTGCATGATGGCGTACAATACATTCGGAAACATCCCTCCATGTTTGCCACATGAATTCATATCATACTTAACAATATAAAAACGTAAGTTTCAATCAAAAAGGCTTCATGTTTGTCCACATTGCAAAATTGCCAAGGCACAATGATGTTGTCTCAGCAGGAGACTGGGTACCAGTTCTTAAAAAACCTTTTTGCATAATTGTGCAACGAAATAAATTGTGTACACTGAGTCCAAATGTTATCCAGAAATAATAACGAGATGGAGTTATTCCATCAATGTGCGCCTAATGGGTATTTTTTAAGAAATAAAGCGATTTTTCGTTCCTCCCTTGCATGGATTTTCAAGGTCAAATCTTTTATTAAAGTTAGTCCAGCATCAAAAATGCTTTAAAATGATATTTAAATGTCTGATATTTGGTTTGAAATATTTTTATCCTACCGAGGTCTTTGACGTCATCGATGGTGTTGTGGTTAGCACTGTTAGTTCTCACCACTCTGCACCCGGTTCGATTACTCGTCTCCGTCAGCGCATGATAAGTTCATTTGAGCTTTTAGCGTAAGACGTTAAACTATTATAACAAAAAAAAACAACATTATCTCTCTTTTAGTGACCATATCTCACAAAATAAGCATTTTCAGGGTCCATTCTATTATTAAAGTTTTTTCAGCATCAAAAATGCTTTAAAATGGTATATAATTTGGAACAAACTTTATTAATCTTTTTATCTTGAATTTTCAGGAACGTATTAATTTAATGAACATTGCTGGAAACCTAACCAATAATGAAACATACTAAATTTGTTTCATTATGACAGAAAGATTCCTGCTACTGTAACATATCCCACAGTCTAATTTTCATTGGAAACGTCAGTTACTTGAACACATTGATCATTTCTCAGTTTTCATTTAGCAACACTATTTTTCCTGACTGAATTCATATAACACCCATAACTCCCGATATAATTCTTATTTGTAAAATTCAAGTCTTGAATAATCTTTTAAAGCAAAAAATGCCCATGTTAGGATGCTGAAGATTTATGATAAAGAGCCATACTCAAAAAAGTGTGACAACTGGTTTCCTGTGAATTAACGTTGCAATATTTTTTTAACAACTACTTCCTTAAAAAATTTTCATTTACTTATTTTTACTGGGTTTTAGCACTATTGGTGCGTCCAAACTGCCAAAAAAGCCATGTCTGGAATCAAAAAATGCAACCTTGAGGGACTTTGTAGCGAATTGTAACAATTTAGGAAGACTTAAACACTTAAAATATCGATAACTACAAAACGAAATGATTTCTGTAATTTCAATAGTTGATTGGTTGCTACGATCAAAAGTTTAACATTCTTGTCCGGAAATCCATGGTAACATACGTTGCTCTTTTTTATGCACCCTAGCACAGTAACCTGTTATCAAAATAGGGTATAATTCAGCTCATTATTATGTCTGTGATACTAGGTTAAGCTACGCAAAAAACCTTACCTATAACCAAAACATTTTCATCTCACATAAAAACTAATTATCATTTTCCAATTTTAAAGCATAACATGTGTTACGAGGGTTTTCTCTATTGTTACAATTTTAGAATTGAGATTAGGCAGATTTTATCACAGCTCTAGTGGGTATCGATTATGCTATGAGGTTTAGGTCCAAATTGGTAACGCTAATAAAGAAAAACTCAAGACCAATGATCATGATGTAACATACATTTCGTAACATACATTTTGTAACATACGTTAAGCAGTTTTTAAGCTATTATCATTTCAGTACTACTCATATGTTTTTGGCAGAAACAGCGTACTATGTTTATGATCTAATGCAACTTTAGACAATATTTTCATTGAAACCAATTCCAGTAGGCCACAAATCAAAACCTATGGAGTAACATATGTTACACTTTATAACATACGTTACATATTAAATGATTTTTTATGAAACATAAAGTTTATTGACTTCCTTGTATTATGTGCTCTATCAATAAACGTGCAAAACTAACTATTCTGTCAAGTAAAAAATATTTGACTGACATGATTGTCATTTGTCAATATAGCCCTTCAGTGAATACCTTGTCCATAGCCCTTCAGTAAATACCTTGTCCATAACGTATGTTACGGAGCATTTGTTGCAGCATTTAAACGTAAATAAGAACCAAGACATTTGTGACTAGATTAGATAATTCAGTGGCAGTTTTATGATAGTTGTTAGTAAAAGATGCTTTGCGGTTGGCATACCTTTCTTTGAAGGTTGTCCCACAAAGTCCATAATAGGTTTTTGTGGCTGAATTATCTTCCATGACAACATTGGCTCAGTAGATTATATTAGATACTCTACACCGTCCTTCTAGTGGGCAATCTTGTTGTTTTCGGCAATTGCATAGTTGTTCGTCTGTGGCTTTGCCTTGAGAAATCTTTTTCTTATGGCTTTTCAAACGTTTTGCCATGTTTTCCATGCAACTGTAGCTAAGTTTGACGTTTTTCTTATTAAAAAGCTTATTATATTTATGTTTTAATGGAAATGAGTTGTAATAAGATGCAAAAAGCTTTTTCCTAAAATAGTTTTAACATTGACACTGAAACGAGGATTGCACCAAATAATTTTACGTCTTCTGTTACTGTTGTTATGATATGGAGCAGCTGAGTTTGTAGAAAATTGAATTTCCTCTTTGTAACCGCTCTCTTTAAGTATATTATTATAATATTGGGCTGTCTTTTTAAAGATATCATGGTTAGAAGAGTTGCACGATACCCTTTGCGATATTGATTTAGGCAGCTGTCTTACTATAGAAGGCGGGTGATTGGACAGGATATTGATATACCTTGGTTTATTATTTGGTTTGTTGTATGGCTTATATATGGCTTTATTCAAATCAAGTGATCCATCAAGGAAATCAAGATATTTAAGGTTACAAGTTATAGTTATGTTTAGGTCCTCCTCTTTAAAGAGAGCGATGATTTGTTTCCTTATTTGATCAGACTCATGAGCATTAAGTCCTTCAAAAGCAGCCAAACCGTCATTTCGATATAATCCAAAATTACCAACAGTTATTGTACTATTAAGTTTATTCAAGAGAAAAATCCCAGTCATTTCACAGATCTCAGCACCATCAAAGCTCCCCATTGTGACATCGAAAATCCAGTCATTAGAAAGAAATGATGGTCTTATATCACTATCCGGTATATCAACAAAAGAAGATGCAAACTTAATTGATTTCTTAAGTAGTTTTTCAGTGATGGAGGTGTAAAAGTCCTCTACATCAAACACTGTAAAGGTACAACTATTTTTGTTCTTAAGATCTGAAATCCAATTTATGACTGTAGATGTGTTTTGCCATTGATTTAATTTCAGTTGTTCTCTTATTGTTTTGTTGATGTTCTGTAAGAGATTTTTGCGAACTATTCCTAGTTCAGACTTTGTTGGATGTAATAGCCAAAATGTTGGGTTCGTACGGGAGTCTTCTTTATGGTCTTTCAAGGTGATAAGGCATTGTTGCTTTGCCATATTATCAACTATTGCTGATATGTTCAATTTATCAGTAATGACTTTAGATTCAATGAAAACTTTAATATAACAAGCATCATTGGATTTTTTATAATTTTCTATTTTAGGAAAAAGCTTTTTGCATCTTATTACAACTCATTTCCATAAAAAACGTAAATATAATAAGCTCTTTAATAAGAATACCTTCAAACTTAGCTACAGTTGCATGGAAAACATGGCAAAACTTTTCAAAAGCCATAAGAAAAAGATTTCTCAAGGCAAAGCCACAGACGAACAACTATGCAATTGCCGAAAACAACAAGATTGCCCACTAGAAGGACGATGTAGAGTATCTAATATAATCTACCGAGCCGATGTTGTCATGGAAGATAAATCAGCCACAAAAACTTATTATGGACTTTGTGGGACAACCTTCAAAGAATGGTATGCCAACCGCAAAGCATCCTTTACTAACAACTATCATAAAACTGCCACTGAATTATCTAAATACATCTGGGATCTTAGGAATGCTAAGAAAAAAAATAAAATCAACTGGTCCATTGCAAGGAAAACTTTAGCATACAACCCCGTCTCGAAAACCTCTAATTTGTGTTTAAGTGAAAAGCTTATGATTTTTAATTTTAAAGACAAGAAGAACTTACTTAATAAGAGATCAGAGTTAGTATCAAAATCTAGACATGAATCTAACTTTATATTAGCATCTTTTTCTTAAAAAATAAGTTCTGCAAGCTTTTTAGCAAAATAAATTAATAATAAAAGAAAAATCAAAATTATAATTTCTCCATATAAACTATCAAAATAAAATATTTCGTCATTCTGCCTCTGATGATCGTTGAGTAAACATCGCTTTACACAGCGTGAAACACCGTGTTAGGCTTTCCCCTATATTGAAAAAATAATTCAAAATATTAATTGCACTATTCGCCTAGAATATTGTGCACTTTTAAAACAAATTGTATTACTCATTAGTTATATAGAATAAAGAAATATATAGAATAGTTCAATTGGCTACACACATAAGTAAAAAAAACTAAGCTTTACAAAAAAAAGTAGAAGAAAATTATTGTTGCTGTTACTTGAGATTGATATATTTTAAAACCAAAGCTACTTGTTTTATCTGATTAACCACCTCATCTTGCAATATGTAAAAGATAAAATGAGCAAATAAAAATAAATCTGTACATTTTTATAATAGTTACTGTAGTTTATAAAAACTGCAAACAAGATGCGAGTGATTTTTCCCTTTTGAAAGATGAAACGTTTTTGAGTATTTTCCTCCCCCACGCTTCTACGGTGAAAGAACTCACACTGTTTGAAACAATAAATATGGTTTGATTTGCTGTCTGACAAAAAAGTATTTAAGAAAATAATAAAACTGAAGAGAATTAGAAGCTATATAAAAGCAATAATATTTGAATGATTCATAGCAAAACAAGCTAAAAGTGGAATGGAAATAATTTGTAATGGAAAATTTATTGTAAATTGTTGAAAATATAAGAGAAATTAAGATCAATTGTAACTGTCGATCTTTTTATGACAGAATTTGTACAGCATATGTTACAGTATAGGAACGTTTGTTGAAGAGTTGTGTTTTTCACAGAAATTCCATGAGCTATATTTTTTCTCTTTTATGCAATGATGATAGTTGCGAAAATTAAGTTGCTTAACATATTTGAAAATATATTATTATTTTTATTGAAGCCAAAATGCTTTTATTGGCGGTTTTCATAAAATTCCTAGAAATCTTGATTGTTTCACAATTTTATGCCAACAACATTTTAACATTGTACCGAAATAAGTTGTATTGACAATTAAAAAGCATGGTTGACATGATATATTCAACTTTGTTTTAGTGTAATGTATGTCATAAGGGGATTCCAGTCCCTCATATTTTTGTTCCTAAAATACAAAAAAACTGATGATCTTGTTTTGCAAATCGGTAGTTTCTGAATGCTAAAACCTTAAATGTATCGGTAATTGAAAGTTTTAGACAAAAATTCAAAAGTCGATTTTTCATTTTTCTCTACCTCCAGATGTTGCGCTTTTTTGAGAATTTTTCTAAAGCTATTTCAGAACATTCAAAGCTGCTACTTATTAACTGTGCAAATAAACTTCTTGCCACTCATAGAGATAAACATGAATCAAAGTTGTTATAGATTAGCTTCATTTGTTATATTTATTAGAAAATCTAAACTACAATCTTATAAATTTAGATTTTCTTTTTATCTTTCATTTATATGCTAACTTTTCAGAGTTTTTATCCTTTAGCATAAGCAAAAGACATCAAAAACAATGTTGTAAGAACACTTAAACAGAATTTCTCTCCAATAACAAATGGCTCTTTGCAACAATAATATTTTTGCAAAATCATCTAAGCACAGGCTTATTTTTTTTTTCTGGTTATTGAAGAACTGTTTACAGAGCATATACTAGACATTGGGTGTATGAATTTGTTTTTTTCTGAAAAACGCAAAAAGTGTGGGATATTGTATTAAAAGGGCACTTTCTTGATGATATCAAATAAAGATTTTCAAAAAGGCAAGCTCATAGGTGCAACTGTGACGAGTCTGCTAAATTGCGTGCTTTACGTGCTTTGCGTGCCTGCGTGCTTACGTGCTAGCGTGCCCTACGTGCTTGCGTGCCCTAAGTGTTAACGTGCTCGCGTGCTTGCGTGCTTACTTGTTTTATGTTGCGTGCTGCGTGCCCTATGAATCTGCGTGCTTACGTGTTACAAAAATCAGCGTGCTTGCGTGCTTACGTGCCTTACGTGCCCTATTTATTTGCGTGCCCTATTTATTTGCGTGCTCTATTTTTCTGCGTGCTCTATTTATTTCCGTGCTCTATTTTTCTGAGTGCTCTATTCAGCTTCGTGCTCACGTACAAAACGTGCCCAAAGTATGAATAAAATTTCCAAGTTTCACATGCTAACGACTTATATCCGTCATTTGCTACTCTTTTATAGTGTCAAATCATTTCATTTATCCATGAAAGATTTATCAGAATATATTTTTAATTCATGGACTTATTATATTTTGTACTTTGCTGATACAGTCTGATACAGCTGATATTTACGTAGGAGAGCATCGGTAAAATGAAAAATACGAAATTACCGTTATTTTTTTCCTCCTTTCTTTTTCATACTTTTGAAAAAAGTCTGTTTGATTCTCACATAATTTGCGTCTATATCCAGAGTAGTCGTCATTTTAGACAATAAATTTTGGATACAAATCTCTTTAGAAGGAAATGAGTCTTAGGTCATAATTATGCCTTCACGTAAGCTTTTATAATGAGGCTAACGGGCAATATGACCAAGAATCTATTTTTTAAAAAAATCTAGCATAGTAATTTTTTTCAAGAAACTTCGAAAGAAATGTTTCGAACCAAATTCGCGAAATGACTGAGAAACGTTTGGAATTAGCTGCATGTGTCTTTCGATTGATTTTTCTTTTTATTAGTACTTTTCTATTTTATTTGTAGGCTTAGGAGTGTTGCTTCAAAAAATAGATATACATGTATACATGTATTATTAACTATTTAATAAGATGAAATTATTACAATAAAAAGCAAAAATTTTATTATTGAGCATCAAAAATTAACTACTGAATCAATAATCTTCAGCCAAAGTTGCTGCAGTTTATTTGAAAGCAAGATACTCAAAGCCAGCAAT
>JANSTP010023681.1:0-15106 GCA_025330745.1 Cladonema radiatum
GTTCGTTTCAGACTCCACCTCACTCATAAAAGCTCTTATGATATTAATAGTGCAATTTAGTGCTTAATGAGTTAATATCATGAATAGAAATAAAAACTGAAATAAAATTACAATGAATAATTTTTCCGACTCCGGTGGGATTTGAACTTGGAATCTCATGCTCAAGTACCTCATACAAGCACTAACGCTAGGCTAATGCGCAAAAATCTTTGTGTTCGAATCTCATGGTTGTCAGTTCTCAAAGTTAATTTTTATTCTAGGGTTTGTAAAACGCAAAATATCATTTTCTAGAACTACGAACACCATCTTTGGTAGGCTATATGAAGTAAATAATATAATACCACTAACCAATGATATTTGCTTGAAACACATTGGATAGCTACTGTATTTCAGACACAGCTCATAAAAACTCTTGTAATAAAAAGTTAATCAATTTACTGCTGTTGAAGCAAAAAAAAATAAGTAAATGAATAAATTGAACTGAAGCAAATAATCTTTGATATCATAAATAAAAAAGAAAAAAAAAAGAAAATTTAAGGCGTAATTATTTTTAGCAGATGCGGGGATCGAACTCCCTATCTCCGGGTCGTGAGTCGAACAACTAACCACGAGACCACAAGCTGGTTGCTAACGTTAATATATTTGCGCATTATAATACCATGTTTTTAAAGGCTATCAGATTGAGAAAATGTTTTGTTGATTTCTCAATTCTTATACATCTACTTCGAAATCTTTTACAATATTTACATAAATATGTTGGAAATTTATAGCTAAAAAATGTTTTGAAGAAAAAACTAAAAAAATTGACCATTTTCAGCCTTTAGAAAAATAATGTTACTGTTCTAATATACAGTAGCAAGTCACAAAGTATTTTCATGCCAAGAAAAAAAAAATGAAATAGAAAAAAAAAATATCAAGGCAAACTAAATTTCTACGGGAATTTAAAAAGTTTTTCTAGCCCTTTAGTTTCGATTTTAAAAACAAGCAAGTGTTCTTCTACGCTTACCTAGTAAACGTCAAGCTCAAATAAACACCCGGAAGCGCTGAAATAATTTTGATATTTTAAAATCATTAATATCTAAAGATAACTTTGAGGTAAACAACGATAACAATAACACGCCAAAAAACAAGTAACAAAAATAAATAAGAAAAGATGAGGAAAGGAAGGGCGGTGAGGCCTACCCTTATTACATAAAAGAATCAGCAAACTGATTTGAATCGAATAGAAGTTGAGACTATTTCTCAATATTTACTTTCAATCAGAGTCTCTTTACCCGTGACAGGAAAATTGCCTCTCAATAAATCAAACCCAAGAAGATTGCCTCCGAAAAATTGCCTAACATTTAAACTAGACTGCGGAAGATTTCCCCCTAGCTAACTCGCCCTAGCTATTTCCCCCTTAATAAAAAAAGGCTTCATGTGAATGAAGCCTTTCATATTATATAACAGATATATTGTCTCATCTACACAGGGAAAAATTGGAAATTTATGACTTCGTTGCAGTTTGTAAATTAGCTAGTTTTCAACCTGAAATTAGGTAATTTACGAGTTTTTCATTTACATACTGTTTTTGAACTCGTAAATTTGAGACTAGTCTCAAGTTTTCGAACTAAAAATGCATAATTTTCGATATATAAATTTCCAGTTTTTCCCTGTGCTAGTAACAAGTTTATTATCTTAAGTTGTCTATATTGTTGCCGAAAATTTATTATTTTTTAAGTAGTTTCTTGAAAAGCCAAGAATGGGTTTGACAATGCAACCACAATTTTTTATTGAACGTCAAAATAATATCAAAAAGCCATAAAACATTTCTTTCAAGATCTTAACACTGCCTCTTAATGGCTGGATATATTAGGACAAAGAGATTAGAAAAGAAAATGTCAATTTTGTTGTGGGAGCCACAATAAAAACACCCCTGATTCAGTGGCCGAGTGAAGCCATGAACGGGACTGGTGTATTTTTGACCCCAATTTTGGAAACCCAGTAACATTTTTTGAAAAAATGCCCAGCCCAGCCGAAAATTGTATATTTTCAGGCAGCCTGGCTAAAATGGCCCTAAAAATTACTCTGGCCCACATGAAAATAAATTCTGATTCTGCCCGGTCAGGCTATTCTAAAGTGTGGGCCCGGTGGAAATTTTTGCAGTTTTCTTCAGCCCTGTAAGTTTTAAGATTTTACCAGCGCGGTGAGCTTTGGACATCTCATTGGGCAACTAAGACAGGGTTTATAAGATTGTTATATCAGTAGAGATAACAGATAAAAATGTCTTGATAAAATCAAATGACGCTGACGTCTCAGTCTATATCTCATTTTGAAGGTATTGATTATAGGGATGTCTATGATCTATCCAAGGAATTTATTGATTTACCAAAGAATTTGTTGACAAACTTGGTCCCGAATACCCTAAAGCAATGATTGGTTTTCATTGCTTCACCAGTTGCGACACAGTTGCAAAATTCTTTGGTAAAAGTAAAAAAAACTTGGCTTGGTACCTTTATAAAAATGACAATTCGTATATTTTCGGCAAAGTGGGACACGGAATACCTAAGTGAAAATTCAATAAATGAGCTTGAAGAATTTGTTTTTCAAAATTTTATCTCCAATCGTCAAGTATATCATACAAACTCAGTACAGTGAGGTATGTTATGCCTGTATGTTTGGCGGTTAGGCCTGTTTTTATTACCATCAATGTCCACTTCTTTTGAAATTTTAATGTATAGAAATCTTAAAACTTAATTCAATTTTCAGTTTTTATTTCATTCTTCTCACAGGCGAGAGTTATTTTGTAAAAATCCAAAAAGTCCAGAAAGGTTACCTACAACGAAAGGTGCTTTGATACAACATATTTTGAGAGCGCGTAATCAAGCTAATATTTTGTACCAAGCTTTAAAAATGCATATAAATTCAAATGACCCGTGTCAGTGTGGTTGGATATTCCAAGAAGGTCAGTTTACACCTGGTACATTGAACGATGAAGTTCTACCTTCTGAATTGGTTGGTTTTGTGTCATGCAAATGCAAAGGTAAGTTGCTAATATTTATTCCTAACATATTGTTAAGATTAAGTAACTATCTGGAAAAATCACCTAACCTCCTTTTAGTAAGTTGTTTGACTCGCCAATGTTTGTGCGGACGTAGCAACCAATGCTGTTCAGCATTTTGTCTCATGTGGGACGTTTACTGCGAAAACACAGACACGAATCCCAGCATTGCAGACTTCGTAGCGGGTGATATTTAGCCAATGATTATTTAGACCTGGTTACAATTTTAAGTTGTTTCAATTAACTATTCAATTAGTTACTGTTTACCATTTTTTTCTAATATTTCGGGGCATTTTGTGGCAGTATTAACCCTATCTGAGGCGGGGAGGGAACCCTATCTTGGGAACCGTGATAGGTATTAAGCTGAAATTTTCAGTATCTTCCCAACTTTTTATCGGGAATACGATGGTGAAAAAAATATTTTGTCACCCTGATCTCCAAATCTTGTGATGACGTCATCATTTGACCAAGGTATTGATGTTTTAGCAAAAATCGTAACTAAAAAAAGGACTACTTTATAAATAACACTTAATTTTGTTATTTTGTTTAGATTATAAAGTTCTACATCAATTGTAAGGTCTTTAACCGAATTCTGCTGGAAAATTGCGATTTTGATATTTTGGACCCGATTTTTGACCGAAATTACCAATTTTCCACATCACAGTAAAAAATGATGACGTCATCACTTTTTCAGTCACGTGATAGCGTCAATAGGTAGCTAATAGGTTGATGTTTTGTTGGTCCAAGTTTGGTTGCAATTTGTTCAACTGGTCTTATAAGCGGTCAAGTGAAAAGCAGGCAAAAAAGTCCCCCCTGCTTATCCTAAGTCCAAAAAAGCCGGCCTCAGATAAAGTTAAGATGTTCAGATATTATTTTGACGTTCAATAAAGAAATTGCTCATTTTGTCATCAACATTTCCATCAACTCGTAAGAAGACAAAATATAGTTTCTGATCTCACCGTTACTATCCTATTTCTAGCTTAGAAATTCATTACAATATCTGACAAAATAAACGTCATTTTAAAATTTTCGAAATGACGTCATTATGACGTAGAAACGTCCTATCAGAAAAAGGCCCCTGAATTTTCGAATTTCTTTCTAATTTTTGCCAAGTTTGTCTTCTTACCATTAATATCCTGCTCAACAATCTAGAAATTCATGACAATATTTGACTAACAAATTAATGTCGTATTTAATCTTTAAAGGACGTCATTATGACGTGAAAACGTCCTGCACAATAAACTAGAAAGTCGTTACAATATCTGAAAAAAATGACGTCATATTTAAATGATGTGATTATTATGTGAAAACGACATTTTCAGAGAACGGCCTCTATTTTTTTGGATTCCTCGTCAAATTTCCTAGTAGAATCAACTTCAAAAACACTTTTCACAAAAAGTGCCACCTGCATGTATAAAACCGACATTCCCCACCGAACTATTTATTTATACGTCATCCGAGCAGCAAAATATAAACATGTGGAGTCTACAAATAAAAATAAAAAACGTAAAGGTGGATTGAGAATTGAAAATCACCTAAAAATCACATGGATTGAGTAAACCTTTTGGGGTACTGCAGTCAGGGGTATGCTACCGGCGGGGTAAAGGGGTTGGGGGGCATGGCCTCTCACTTTTTACAAAGAAAGAATTGAGTGCATTTTAAAAACCAAAGCTATCAGGAAAAGCAATGCATGGTTTCATTATTATTTTTCACTTTTTAGTACAATGGCCTTTAGTCTGTCATTAATATTTGGCTCATTTTCTGCATGTCCACACCTCATAGATACAGATTACATACATTGATTTACTTGCAGCCAATAGTAGGACAATACAGCAGTAATATAAACGCAAGCTATGTGTTGGGGCAGCATGCTAGGAATATAGATTTACAGTTAACCATACTGTATTATGTAGCTAGTTATACTGATTTTCTGGAATATTGATTTTTTGTTTTCTTTACTTTAGCTAAGCCAAGTATCTCTCCTCTCCTAATGCACACATCATTCAGGGAACTTGTATTTGTGTGTTAGGGGAGGCAATTATTTTCAGACCAACCTTCTGGTTGCACTATCACCTGAAGATAACACAGTATACATCTGCTAATTGGAACACGCAAGGGACTAAATGATTTGTTCGAATTAGAGAATGTTCGAATTAAGCAGAATAAAAAATACGCATTTTGAGTTCAAGGGACTGGGAAATTGGTTCGAAATAACGAAAGTTCGAATTATGCAGCATTTGAATTAGCGGATGTCTACTGTAGTTCTTTTTTAACAGATGCTCAGTTTGGATATTCTTTCACTCTTAAGCCAGCTAGAAAATTAACCTGGAAAAACTAAAATTTTGGCCGCCTCACTTTCAAAAGAAAAAAAAAATATTGCGTGACCCCAGACACTGACTCATCATTTGGAGATCTTTCGGGCGCTGTTGCAATATTGTACCCCCCCTAAAATATTTCTGTTCTTTAAAAGCAAAAAATTTTTATAAGTTCCAGAAATAGGTGCTTTTAAAGAACGAAAAAATCTAAGAGGGGTACGATACTGCAATAGAGCTTTCAATTAGTGTTACTGACAGGTAAAATCATACCAAATGGTAGAGAATAAAAGAAATTTTTCATAAGCAAAAACGCCAAATTAAGTACGACAAAAAATAATTAGCTGCAGAAAAGGCCAAAAAAGGTGCAGCCTTCGTACTCCAGCTGATTATAACAAAACAAAATTAAATTAAAATATCATGTTTAAGAGACTGAATAAAAATAGAAAAAAATAAATAAATAAAAAAAAGAAATATAAATTTTTTAAAAATATTTTAAAGAAACACAAAATTAGAACCTAGAAGAAAAGCAGAGACTATACAAGCAGTACGTTTCACTGATACGCACACATACACACAATGTTGAAATAAACCTTGCATTTTATCTAATAAATAAAGCCTAACTTTTTTCTTAAATACAGCAAAAGAAACAGACTTTCAAATTTTTATCCAGTTTATTTCAATTTCTGACACCAACGAGCTGATTTTCAGTGTGAAAGCAGGTTGCTGTAATGGTAGATTTATGGACATTCAAGTATGATAATTCGATTTTTGCTGATAAGGAAAGAGGTAATTTAAATAACATGGTAACTCTTCTGTAAATAGCTTGTAGAAAAAAACATACCAAGAAAAACTAGTCATTTGAAAAAAAATTAAAATGCCCTAACTCTTAAAAAGCTCAGCTGATGGATATCACTAAGTTAGCACTAGTCCAAACTTCTAATCCATAGTGAATATGGGATACATTAAAGAAAAGTTTTTGCAGCAAAAGATATCAAAGTTTACTTTAATGTCAGAAACTTTTGCTGAAAGAGACTTTTGCGGATTGAAGAAAACTTTTGCGATGGAGCCATTTACATTTATTCTGCTAAAAAAAACTTGCGGAGAGAAAAATATCAAGATTAATTTTGGAAATAAATATCCCATTTCTTTACCTTTTTTATCAATTTCTGCAAGTTTAGGAATTTTTTTTTTTTTTAATTATTTTTCAAAAATTTCAAGGGAAAAATCTTTCGGGGTAAAGGCATTTTAAAAAAATTCGCAGGAAAAAACTGTTGCGAAAAGGCCAAAAACAGCAAAACTGTGAAACTTTCTTCCCACGAAAGTTTCTGACGTTAAATTACATAGGACTCCAATTCCTTGAGAAACCTTACTTTGTACAAGTGAAATGTGATATGACCAGCTTAGCTTGCCATCAACATAAAACCCCAAATACTTCACATGATCTACTTGCTTTAACGTTTCATTGTTTATGCTGAGATTCAGTTGAAGAGACTTCTTAGAGTAAACAATAAGGTTGGATTTTGAAACATTTAATGTCAGTTTATTGGACACAAACCAAGTATTGAAACCTTTTAGGTCCACATTTATTACACTTTTTAATTCATTAACTCAAGCTTATTGTTGCAAGTGTAGTTGATTTTTTATATTGAAAGCGATATTGATTAACATAAGTGATACTTTTGTTTGTTAAATAGCTTGACATTTGATTTTGGACACACCTTTCAACTATCTTACTCAAAATCAGAAGAATGGAAATTTGTTTATATTTTCCTAATTGGGTCTTATCACCACCTTTATAGAGATCAAGATTCTAGAAAATAAACCCTATTTGAAAGACTAATTGACAATATATGTCTTGTTTCAAAAGTTTGGTTATTTTAACAGTCATCAGCCTTTTTTTTGTCCATATTTTTTTAATTTTTTAGTTTTTACTACAAAAAAGAAAACTTTGAGAGTTTTGTATCATGATGTGTTATGTTTCTGGAAATTTTTTTTTCTGTTGCTATGGCGACATTAATAACTACAACTGTATTGATGTTCCACTGCTGAACTTTTAACTTTCCAAAGATTATTTGATATGCTTTTTTGCCCAGCGAAAAAATGAAAATATTTGTATAAAACAACCACTGCTTCTTTATTTCAAAAAATGTTATAGATAACATTAAAATATTTTTTCTATTAATTTAGAAAACAAAGATAACAATTGAATAGTCTTTTCTCACGGCTGATAAGAAAAGATGTTCATATGAGAAAAATTAAAAACGTCATGTCTCAAGACTATTTCTTTAATGGTTTTGAAACTTATGTTCCCTCCTCACTAGCGCTGTATGCTGATGATTATTGCAAAGTATATATAGCTCTTTTTAAAGAGGAATCATTCCTCTACGGAACTGTACTATGTACACATTTTGGAATAAACATATTAAAAGGAAGTTATCTTACACTTAAATGACAAATGTGCGTGTACAATACAGTTTTTTTGAAGAAGTCTTTATAATTATGTATGCAAAGTTTCATAAGAATTACATTTGAAAATAAGTGTGACGAGTGAATACGAGTGAAACACATTTCTGTTGATTTTGCTCAAACTTCAAATTGAAAAGGAAAACAAATTTCATCATTGATCCTGAATATTTACTTCCTTTAGATATTATTTCGACACTTTTCAGAAATTTTTTTGAATTTCTAAAGAAAGTCAACTCTTCAAACCTCTTTATGAAGCCTGTCAGTAACCTTATTAAAGGTAGTGTCATGCTTTAAATCAACTTAAGCTCAAATTAAAGAGTTCATCATAATATAAAATAATCTTTTTACAGAATCAAATTTTTTCCTTCAAAAGATATTTAGGTTTAAAGATTTTTGGGCATATCCAGTTGTGATGTCATCAAAATGAAACAAAAAATGCTGACATAAAAAATCTAAGCCTCCTCAATGTTTTATGAAACAAAATTTTCAAAATTTTCAATTTGCCTTTTATTACGCACTTTAAGAAAATCAAGAAACCAATTTTAAAATTCAAACCTGTTTCTTGTTCCAGTCCCTTTTCATTTTCTGCTGACACAGCAATAACTGGGGTTGGAAAAATATTTGATTGATAATTTTTTTGTTTTTAAAAAGCTACAATGGTGCTGATTTCAAAAATATTTGCCTCAACTGCTGGAGAAACATGGTTTGTGAGATTTCATGTGCAGGCATAAATTTAAAAAGGGCCTGGAACTAGTTGCCCAGGTACATTTGCCAATAAGATATAATTAAATTTTTTCCAGTACGTAGCAAGCATTTTTTCTTGAAAATTTCATGTACTTATCTGTTAAAGTTTTTTAGATATTCAAATTTGTAGTTTCTCAAAATATTGATTTCTTCTTGATGACGTCACAACTAAGCATATTATCCATTAATGTTGAAAACTTGAACTCTAAATATCTCATTATCAAAGGAATATTATTTAATTCTGTAAAAAGATTCTTTAATCATGCATTGGACTCTTCTAATTGATCTGAACTTTAAAAAAATGAATTTAAGTATGACACTCCCTTTAAGGATAAGGGGCTGCATCTATATGGTGCCACGTATAACATCGAAACGGCTCTATGAAGTGGACCCACCCACCCACAAAGATAATGTCAAAGTGTGACAATCACATTTTTTCTGGTCAAACATTTGGAGACAACTGGTGAGTTCATCATTTTTTATATTTGTTAGTTTAAAGTTCATTTTGAAAATAAGTATAAGCTTATCTTTGGATATTTAGAAACATTTTGTTATATTGCCACACAAGATTTTTGAATGGTATGACAAACCTAACAATTTAAATGATCTTTTTAAAATTAATTGGAGGTATTCGCTAAAACTATTTATCCCTGCTGTAGAGAGGGAAACACTGTAAAGAGCATTGTGAGTAGATGGTAGGTATTTACAAGTTATACATGGAATAATTTACCAGAAAAAATACAAAAAAGCACATCTTCAAATATTTTTGAATCAAGATTAGACCAGATTTTGATGAAATGCTCTTACAACTTCTGTATCGAGTATTTGCAAAAAGTAGGCAATATATTTGAAGATGGTCTTTACAAAAGGGTATATAATTGATTTGAAAACACATATTTCTTTATTTTGAACATTATTATTATTTATTTATATATACAGATTATTTTTGATCAGTTAATTTTGTCTATTAATTGAATTAATTGTATGTTTTGTGCTGAAATTTGCATCTCATGTAAAAATAGTTCTTATGACAATATTATTGTTAATTTTTTAAATTTATTTAATTATTTTTGTCATTATTTGAATCAGTGTGAATAGTCCGTTTATGTTGATGTGACTTAACATCTTTTTATATCTTTGGAACTTTAGATAAGGGTCAATAAATAATTTTTAAACAATTGAAATGGAAAAAATTCATCCCCCAGAGTATAATTGGTGACAAGGAGAAAACAAACGCACAAAAGAAATTACTGGGAAAGATAACCAAGAACTTTGTGTAAGGCTGGAGTTATTTTTTACATTCTTTTATTTTTATTTTTCAAATTTCAGTGGGGAGTATAACTTATATACTGTATATCTTAAAACATGATTCTACATATTTCTTCAAAACACTCTTGTTCCAAACACAAAGAATATACTTGATTAAGTTTTAAACAATTTAAAGATAAAAGGTGGAGGTTTTATATGAAGTTAGAGTAAAGAAAAATCATAAACTGTAAAAATTTATTAATAATTATATAGTAATAATTATATCAGGTGAAATGAAAAAACAGTTTTTTCATTGATACTTTAAGTTTTGTCCTGACGCACTCTTCAGTCAGCTAGTTAAAAAACGTTACGTTACAATATTATGGGTTCCGTAAAAAATTGGCGTCATGATCACATGATATCTTTCTTGTGTTTTAACTTGTGCTTGTTTTGATGTCGGCATTTTGAAACAAGTTCGTCCCTTTTATTTAATAGATTGGGTTGGTTAGATTATGTGTTTTCAGTTAAACACAGATTACACTTGTCACTGGAAACAGAAAATGGTCGGCATCGTTTCAGAATTGAGAAATTAACTGTAGGGTTTGCGCCAAAGTCATGTAAACGCCAGAATTCTTTTTAAAGTTCTCTTTCTTTTTCATATTTTCTGTATTTCATAGATGTTTTGTGGTTTGCAAAATGCTTTTTAAAACTTCCTTCTGTTAATCCAATGTACAATTTCGGTTGTTCCTCTGGTGTATTACACGTAATAGTTGCTCCGTAAATTATGTTTGAGCTTAGGCATTCATTTTGTAAGGGATAATCATTCTGGTAATAATTATATAATAGTAATTAATAGGAGCAAGGAGGAAAATATGATGGAAAATAGAGTTCCCAACCTTTTTTTTGACCCTGATCAACACCCAGATGATATGTTAAAAGCCTTTATTGAGTTGCCCGAGAATTTGAGCTCAGATATAATGCAGTATATCCAGACCCTGGGTGGTATCCTTACCTAACGATACAGCTAGGCAGGAGGGTGACTGGAAGATTTTCGAAACAACGCTGCAGAACCTTCTGTAATAGAGTAGAAGAAGAAGCAAGACACTGTCAGTTTAAATGTGAGAGTCAAACATGTTCTGCTGAATCAATCGCAGTGAGGAATCATATTGTAATTGGTATTCATAATGAGGAAATCAGACAAGAGGCCTGAAAAAATTCATGGAATTTGTCAGAACTCCATCTAGAGGGAATGCGTCTGGAAAGTGCATCAAAAGGAGCTAAGGAGATTGGTGGGGACATAAAGGGTAGAAGTTCCAATAAAGATGGGAAAAAAGATAAGACTGTAAGTTGCTTTTCTATGGATTATCAGTTACGAAAAGAGATATTGTCATACATTCAAATCAATGCCCAGCAAAAGCTTATGCTAAGGCATTATGCTAAGGTTTGTAAGAGTGAAATAAAACAGGTCAACTCATCTAAGGATAATGAAGAAGATGTACATAGTATTAACATATTTCAGTGAAGCGCAGCTTCACATTCATAGAAACTTTTTGCAGATCAGGGTTTTATGCAGCTGTTTTTGGTCTGGTCCGTTTTTATTGTAAGGGATGAGTTTTATTTATATAATTTATATATCATACCCACTAAACGGTGTATTGCTAAAAATAGCAATCTTAGAGTTCATTTATCGACTGTTTTTCCTTTATGTACTATTTTATGACATATTATTTTCTTTTTGTAAATTTTTATACCAGAGAAAGCAATTTATTACACCAAAAATCAGATTTTTCAATAATTTCTCAGTCTTTCACAGATCGAGTTTAGAAACTCAATGAAAAACTGAGTTCTTAGGAATGTATAACAGTCTTAAGAATTGTCACCCTGAGATGATGACTTCAAAGTGCAGCTGATTGCAAAGAGTAGCCTTAATACGGTATTGGCAGATGCAGTAACTAAAATTATTGTTACTCAATATGCTGTGCCAAGATATACACTTTAACAATATTGTAAGCATATTAGCTTAATATTGCATAATTCAAAAAGAATGTGGAATTTTCTATTTTCCTTAAAGTAAATGCCGCACTTTCCAAACAGCTGTTCAAAAAGATGTCTCACCCAGCTAGTGAAGACATATTGTGCAGCTTCAGTTGAATAAAATGACATCATGCTGATTTCCTGACCTTTTATTCATTGATTTTATTTTTTACATTTAGACTGCATAGACAAGAACGTTCAAACTCCTCTTTCTAACCTTATAATATATTGAGATTGAGTCATGGAGAATAGTCAAAGTCTAGTTAAAACTCATCATTAACTCATCTTTCCTACAGGAACAATTTTAAGTGGTGGTGATGTCAAGGAGTTAATGAAATAGGAGTTTCTGCACCTACACAATCATTATTAGTCAGATGTGGAGTACTGTCCCTAATATTGAAAGCCGTTTCGACACATTAAATCGAGAATGGTCAGACTTCTGTATCCTGAATAGTTTGACATTGACCCCAACAATCAAAACGGGAAGAAAATTTATAAACATTTGAAAGTTAGTTTTGAAAGCTGCCTTAACAACACATTGACAAATACTCCCACTGACCAAACTAACAAACAGAATGAAACTACATGCACTAATAAATAACGTTTCTACAACATTTTCGATAACTAGTGACAAAACAACATACTCTACTCTAGATAATGCATATATTAAACCAGTCAGCATTATTTACATCAGACACAAACCAATTGCAGCAAGGCAAGAACGGAATCACACATTAAGACTCTTACATGCAACAGTTAGAACATATTGTTAAGGCTTGTAGTTTTGTAGCAGTGATAGCAGAAGGAAATATAAATCAACATGTACATGATACTTTTATTAATGGAATATCTTCATCTAACATACATCAAAGGCTATTGGAAACACACTTACTTTTGATGAGGCTTGCAAACAAGCAGGTATCTTAGAACAGGCTAAAAAACACTCTGCATCCTGTGAGCAACCATTTGTTGCAATGTCAGAAGTTTTAGCAGCTACCAAGCAACATGTTATTACAAAGTGTGTTTTTAAAGCGGATGTGGAAAAATTCTACTTCTTTTGTAATCTAAACTTCCTCGTTCATATTGTCCTGCTCAAAATTTCAGAATGCAGACTCTGTAAAAAGAGAGGGCATCGGGCACAAGTTTGTAAATGACAATTAAATATTGGTGCCATTCCACTGTCACGGTTAAATGAATATCCAACTGGTCTTTATGCCATAGAATCACCACAACCTTCTCTTTTATGAATAAATACATCCAATTTTACTTACACAGCTTCTTATATTGATAGTTATCCTGTAAAATCAATACTTGATGGTGATAATGTTTCCACTTTCATAAATAAGGAAGTTGCAGAAAAACTTAACCTCTTTATCATACTGAAATATGAAACAATTTCTTTAGTAGATCCAAACCAACATGTTAAAATAATTTTCTTTAGGTTGTTTTAGGTTGTTTTTGATATATCTATCAACCAGTAAGTTCATACTGTTATCGTTGAAGTAGTAGATAATTCATTCATTGATTGTAATCATTGGTAAAGACCTAATGAAACAATATGAAAAAAGGTGTTTTCAAACTGAACAGATTCAAAAACAGCCTAGTTCTAGTTCTTCAAGAAAATGAAGTTTTGCCAATCATGAAAGTTAATCTGCTGCCAGATTTAGCAAATCCAAAGAAATTAAATCTATTGCTTCAAAGTCTCAGAAATTCAATTGCCAGGACTATGAACTTTTAAAAAAAGAAGTTCCTTGTCTTTTAAAAGAATGGCTTATGCTGTAGAACATTGGGTTTCTTGTGACTAAGAATGAAAACCATAAACTTAGAATGGTAGTGGACTACAGTAACACTATAAATATATTTACCAGACTTGGTGCATATCCAATGCCAAACATGTCCTCTATGATTAACGACATTGCACAGTTTAAATGTTTTGCTGCTCTCGACCTGAAGTCTGCTTACCATCATATTCCAATACAAAACAAATGGCATAATATACTGCATTTGAAGCTAATGGCCAACTTTACCATTTTGCGTGACTTCCTTTGGTTTTACTTGTGGAGTAAGTGCCTTCAAAAGAACAGTATGCAGAATAATCAAAGATGAAAAATCATGCAATACCTATGGTGTTGTTGATAAACTGACAATATGTGGTAAGATAATAGAAGAGCATGGCGAGCATTTACAATTCTTTTATGATCTCTCAAAGACTTTAATACATTTTCTACTAGAATTTGATATACTATCCCTCATAATAAAATTAGTCCAGATTATGAAAGACTTAGACCTTTACTTTAACTTCCTGCTCCTCAGAATAATAAGTCTCAATATTTAATTATTGGATTATTTCTTACTACAGTAAGTTTATAAAAAATTTTAAAATAAGTCCCCTAAACACGAATACAGAATACCCTATCACTCCAGAAGCCTTCCTGGTTGATCCTGAAGCCTTTGCTGTTCAAACAGACGCAAGTGATCCTGGTATTACAGCTACCCTGAATCAACAGTGATGCTCAGTTACCTTTATCCATAGACCCTTAGTAAGAGTGAAATAAAGCATCATGTGGTGGAAAAAGAAGCAACAGCGATCGTGGAATCCTTTAGAAAAAGGAAATGTTTTCTACCTGGTCAGCATTTTGCCATTATTATGAACCTAAAAAGTACCAGCTACATGTACAATAGATAACATTGATCTAAAATAAAAAATGGTAAAATAGCATAGTGGCGAATCGAGCTTTCTCATTTTTCAATTGAAGTTATTTATCCACCTGGAAATGAGGCAGTTTATGTCATATATCTGGCCACAATTTCTAGCACTCTATACTGCCTGCACCTCATCTCATGATTTTTTTTAATTTTCTTACTTTTTATATAACATCTATGTCTTGATCTATTATGTATTGGTTAGCTCTGACTTCATTGGTTTCATACTTCTAATGAAGCATTGCTGAAAAATCATTAAAAATTTTAATTTCTTCTTAATCAAAACTTTTGATTATCTTTGCTCTTTTGATTTATTTATAACTTTATAAAAAATGAAATAAATTATTTTATAAGATTTTAATGGGAATGATTTTAATAAGATTTTTTCTTATTTTAACGTTTGATTAACTAAGTCTGAATATCAGGTTGATACGATAGCCATTAATTTTTACGAAGGCATAAAACAGTTTCCACCGTATTTGCTGTCTGGTCTCCCAAAATCTTGTGGCAGCAAACAAATTGTTATCAACAAAATTTTCTGGTGACAACTAAAAAT
>JANSTP010023902.1:0-15100 GCA_025330745.1 Cladonema radiatum
GCCGTTTGTTTGCGTGTGAAACTGTGTTTAAACGCTAAACTAAAACATCCCCTTTTTCCTATCGAACGACACAAATAAGCAAGTGAGCAAGTTTTGAATGTTTAAATTTCAATTTCAAGAAGTGTGTATCATTTTCCTCTCTTATCGGTCAGGATTTCTTTCATCTCCTCTCCTCATAAATCCATAAACAATTTTTAATTATTTCAGTCGGAATTATTCAGCACAAAAATCTTGAACCTCTAGCGAGCACATGTAGAAACAATTAGCAGAGATAAATGGCTTGAAGTTGTTGTTTTTTGCAGGAAATATGGCTTGGCTGTAAGAATTTCTAAACTATTGCACTGTTTATAAGCTTAGAATGGCATTTTCAGGTAGAGTTAGATTTTTTAGTTTATGACTTAGGGACCTTTGAAAATCACTTTTTCTTAATCTGTTACTCTTGCTATCCTTTTCCACTCCAGAGATCTCACAAGCAAGCTCCTACAATCTGGCTTTGATTACAATTATCAGTGTAGTGGCTGCAACAGTACTTGAATTCAAAAAACCATCTGCCATTTCAAAGTCAGAGTTTGTGGGCACCTTAATAGTCCCTCCATTGACTAGAAAGGTAGTTCAAAAATCATCCCCAAGAGCAGTTTCAGATCATATGTTACAAAGAAGTCATATTCCTGATCTTGATGAATTAAAGATTATTTGCTGCAAGGAAAGCAATAACTTCAAATTGAAAATCTAATGAGGACAGTCTAATGATATCACATGAAAAGCCACTGTTGAACAGAACAATGACAGACCCTCATCTTGGACAGTTCCGAGAACCTGAAGGAAAGAGTTAAAAAAATAAAAATAAAAAATGCCACCACTAATCAAAATATCATGATATAAAAGCAAACTTAAGTTCCAGAAGTCAAAATACAAAATTGTAATGAGCAGAAATTGAATTGTTAAGATTATAAGGAGATCCTAAAGAATGGTTTTACATAAACTAATAGTGTTTTAGGCAAAATCTTACTTGAAAATTTTGGCAAACAAATATTCGCAAGTATAGATGATTGACACTCAGCATTCAAAGATAAAATCACAAGTAATTGCAAAGCTTCGACTGCTGGTTCTTTCTTCAAGGTAATATGTGAATGTTGATGACTCTGATGTTGATTTCTCGTTACAATCGCCTAAAAGATATAAATATCAAGTTCTCATTCTACAAGACATTCAATCTTATCAAATAATGAGATTAGGAAGCACCTGAATGCTTGTCTTTTTTATTCCAATATTCATTTTTCATCATCAAAAACAATAAATGCTTATATAACTTAAACACAATACAAACTGGAAGTTGCAGTGCAGATGAGATCTGATAAAAAACTCAAAAATGTAAAAAAAGTGCAAGTTTCAGCAAATTTCAAAACTTTTTCCAAATTTCAAGTTTTAACTTACAGTGCAATTTAAAAAGTTTATAAGGGGGAAAAAAACCTATTTCATTTTTATAATACATATAGGGTACGTTACAGAATTAAGTAATTCTGCAGTGCTGATCCAAGATAGTTTCATTTTCCCCAGAGTTTTGAGCAAATAAAACACATGCCAATTTCAAAAAAAGATGTACACATTTGTAATATGGAAACTAACAAACTATTGAGACAATCAACTTAAACAAAATTTATCTCTTCCACACTCATGGCTATCATGGTAACATGGACAAGTGCCTATCAGGAGTGAGAATAGACTATTCTTTGCCTAAAATTAGATGCCTTTTTGCCCTCTCTTTTCAGCAAAAGAGAGACCCTGCTTATTTCAGTGGTGTTTTTTCTAAAGACTTGGTACTCTTTTAATAGAAAGTTGACTCTGTGTTGATGTTACAGAGCAGTGTGTTGTCCGAATTCCAGATTCAAAATGTTCAAGAACATTTGTGATATCCAGGATTCTAGAGCTTTTCAAAATTTTTAAAATTGATCAAGAATTGACCGAGATATAGATGGAGCACAGCTTTCTCTTTAAAGGTAATGTACGCTTCCCACAAAGAAAGAAAAAATAACCTTTACTTTCACTACAAAGATATAATATAAATAATAAATCTACATTAAAGGGCTAAAATTTCAACTTTCGTTTTCTCAAATCGGCTGCTCGCCAGTCTTCCCGAGCACCTTGCTGAAAAAATATTTTGAAAAAAAATTATAAATCAGTGACGTCATCGCATTCCAAAAATGCACATTGGTTTTGTAATTACTTCATAAAATATTATGACCAGAAAAGAGTTAACAAACAACCAGTAGATAATTATTGTTTTGATAATTGCAAGAATTAACAAAAGTGTAATTAAGTACGGATGTGTTTTCAATAATGTTTTCAATAATGTAAATAGAGTTGGTATTTTTAAGCAGTACAGTCATGGTTGGGAATGCGATGATATCATTAATAATTATTCGCATAATAAATTATTTTTCAAACGCAAACAAAAAAATCGCCATGTTAGATATATGAAAGCAATAAATTTGCTGCTTATGGCCTTGATAAAAGTAATCAGGAAATTTCCCTATCAAATTACGAATCCCAATGCTCATTTGAATTTATCTAAGAAATATTTTTCTGAAGCGTACATTACCTTTAAATCTGCCACTTTTCCCCAATTTCAAAAAAAGGTTATTCAAATATTTATATAGCGTACGGCTGTATGCTATAAATATATATTTTCATAAATACTTGCATACATTTTGCATGACAATAATGACTAGCTGGTTAGTACTGGCAACTTGTCGGTGAAAAAATACTTTAGGCAAAGGTGACAAAAAATAATCAATAGGCCAAAGACAATAGGCAGTCGTTGCAAGGAGAGGTGCACAATCACGCTCGCGCACTTCTGCACACTCCTCAATGTTTTGACCAGGGTATTTTATAGCGCACCTTCTGAGTTTGTAAAAATGCATTTTTATCTTGATCTTTTTCAACTCACCTTTCTTTATGCAACTTATTTAGAAAAAAAAATGTTTCTATATTTATTTTGTCACTACAATGGAAGTGCTTCTTGTAAAGTCATCACTAATGCAGATGAAAGATTATATAAAAAACATCTGATATGGTAGAAGGAGTGTCAGAGAAGCATTGGAGATCAAACGCTCAAACGATCAAACCCAACCAAAAAAAGAAAATATCAAGAAATAAATTTGTGGGATCCAATCTTGAGCATCATGTGACGCTATTTTTTTTATAGATACCACTATATTATATAATATATTGTTTTATGTAACGTTTTGTATAAGATATAATGCAGGTGAGTGATGGTGCCAGCTTTATAACACGTCAAAAATTTCTGTCAAAAATAGAAAAATAAACGCAGATTGTCATATTGGATGTTTTTAATATAATGGAAGCTTCTTAATCCAACTTAAAGTTTAAAAAAATCTTCATTCATTCAAGTTGATGTTGATGCAAGAGCCTCGATGGAAAATGTTTTCAAAAAATGTTCCTTATCATTTCTCAATAAAAAAATATTATTTTGTTACATATCACTGTAGTAAAAATTGAGGAAATTTTCTAAAGATTATTACTTTTAAACAATGTTGTCAACGAAAGGCAATCAAGTTTTTTTAATACCAACTTTTTTGAATTTGGGTGAAGAGGAGTTTATTGGTTATAGCACTGATAAAGCTGATGAAAAGTTGATGGTGAATTTTATTCACTTGCAAGATATACTCTAGGAATAAAGATGCAATTTCAAGTAATCCAAGTTGCAAAGGAGAGGCCAAGAAAGCTATGCTATCATACTTTGACGGGAATAATTATGTATCAGCACACTCAATTGGTTGTCACAATTTCCATAAAGCCCATTCTATTGCTCTTGTAGCAGAACGCTCTAAGCCTGTAGAAGATTGCATCCTTGAATCAGGAACAAGAACCAGTGGCCCTACACAACCTAAAGTTTATGCTGCTCTAAACAGAAATGTTTGCTAGCAGTTATGAAATGACAACGGCGCCTACCATGCCATTCAAACATTTTGCTACCATTACAACAGTTCAGCGGCTGAATGGAGTTTGTTTAGTGGAAGGAAAAGATGACTTAAAAGCAGCACAAGAATTTGATACTTACCTCAGAGATCCAGCGAGGGAAAAAATAAAAGAAACACAATAAAATGCCAATTTCTTTTCTGTTCTTTCTGATGGCTCCCAAGCCCATAGGTTAAAAGTGAAAACAAATTCTTGTTGATTCCAGTGCTTAAAGAAGTTGCCCGTTCTAACTTGCCTGAATTTATGAAAAATGACAGGGTAAGTACAAACATTTTTGTTTTGCCAATTTTTTAATTACAAAAAAAACTTTCTAGGGTCATGAAAGATGACACATTGACCTGAGGGTGAGCCTAAATATAATATTATGGAAAAATAGGCCATGATATTGTTCTATGATATTGTTTATAAATTGTTCTAATTAGTATTGTGGTCATCAGGTCATCTTGTCATCAAGCCATGTTGTCGTGGATAAGAATTAGGGTCACTGAGGCCTTAATTTTGTTATTTAACTCATTTTGTTTTTATATTGTTCAAGATTTTACTTTAACTAGATGCTCGTCTGCCCACTGAATTGTTATAACAAAGGTCAGAAAAAAGCTTGAAACAGGCATGCATGATACTAGACTAGACCTATTTGATTCTCCAAGCCAAAAGAAGCAATTTTTGTAATTTTGAGACTATCAGGAAAATCCGGAAATTGGAAGTTGTCAAATTACAACACGAAAAATTTTGCCAATTCTTTCGGTTTCAATCTCAGCTGAAAACAACACATTTTCAAAATCTCAAGAACAGCTGGTTTCTAGTCTAGTATGATATTTTTTTAAAGTTTCTGTGATTGACATTTCTAAATGTAAGTTTATTTTCAAGTTTGGTTGTACCAATGCTAATGCAATTAAAACAGTTATTGACACAGCTATTAGAAACATTTTGACAGAAGAAAAACATAATAAAAATATGGTTAGTGCAACAGCAAACAGTGCCAGTGTCAATTTCGGATCACTACGCGGAAATACACTTGAATGTGATTGGTTAGTATATATTCATTGCATTAATCATCGGGTCGAAATGGGCTTAAAATGGCATATATAAAAAAACCAGTTTTGGATGAAGTACAAGAAATTTGATTTTTTATTTTTTACAACGATCAGGAATCTTAAGGACACAAATCGCTAAGGCTTGTCAAACATTTACATAAGATTTTATGAATTACCTCAGAAGCATGGTACAAAATTCATTGGACATCAGACCTAGTTGTAAGAGGTGTGCAATTGCATGCTCACACCTCCACACATGCCACATTTTATAAGCGCACATATAAAATCCTTGACATCAATCTTTGTGTTTACTCATTTCCATCATTTAAAAAATCTATTCTATTTATTAATCTGGGTATATACGTATTATTCATACATTTCCACTAAACAAAAACATAAGTCTTACTTTTTGTTTATGCTTTATATTCAAACTTCATAATAATTTTTTTTGCTAGAAAGTTTTATAAAAATTCTATATGTATTGAAAAAAAAAAAAAAAACGTTAAAAAACTTATGCTTCTTTTACAATTTTCCTGTAAAATGTTATACAATCAATTTAAAAAGAAATTAAAAAAAAAATTGAAGGAAAAAAAAGAAGTTTCTTTTAAAAGTTATCTAAGAAAACATCTCTAAAAAAATATACAATCATGCATAAAAAGTCATCCTTATAACATCGGGGTCATAATTTAATTTAATCGTGCGAGACATTTATACATACTTTTAATTATTCCTTGCTCTTGAAATTCGTATTGTATTCTCTTAACCGCGAAACCCCGAAACCCCAGCAACAATGGCTGTTAAAAGTAATGGTGCTGGTATTACCAAAAAACTGGAAACATTCCTTTCGTCGGGAAAAGAAGATATTATAGGCTAGAAAACACAAACTATTGATAATCAAGAACCAGTTGTGTAAACTTGGTGCAAAATATGTGCTACGCACAAGTATAAAACTTATTAAAACCTTTTTCACTGTTGCCAATTTTTCACATATAACTGTCAATCATCTCGTTGAAAATGAAATGCACAAAGCAGCATTACAATTTAATAGTGATGAAGCTTATAAGCGCTCACCTTGCCAAGCGAAAATCCCCAGATATACAGCAAGCAATCATGGGTTCTGCAGAATCTTGCTACTTGAACATGATTAAAACAGCCTGCAAAGTGGCTCAAGTTTTTTCAATGCCACATAGACATTTCAAAACTTTAATAAAATATCAAAGTGATGGAGTCCATTGTGTTGAAGGTCATAACAATAAAGCAGGCATGCAAACAGTTCCTTTACTCTCTTAGTAATCATTTGAAGTAGCATTAGAAAGGAATCTAATTTTTAGCACTAGAATTTATCCATTTTATCTCCGATGCTATCAAAGAAAAAGTTGCCGCTATTATAGCAAGTAAAGATTTTATAGCCATGCTTTAAGACAAAAGTCAGGCAAGAAAGAGATCGTTTTAGTAAGAATTGAGAAGTCTGGTATACCAGTTTATTTTGTTGTAGCTTTACTTGATATGGCTTAATTCGGTTCTGATGCGACTGCATTAAAAACAGGTCTGGATTCGGTATTCATGGAAACATACCTTAAACTTATAATAATAGAACTTAAAAACCTTAAAATTATAGAATCAAGTTGTTAAGTGTAACATGGGGTGGTGCTAATGTAAATTTAGGTAACTATAATGGTGCATTAACTAGAATCGAGACTGATAGACAATGGTTAGTAACTATTCACTATGCTAATCACTGATTAGAACTAGCCTTGAAAGATTGCATAAAAGAAGTTGAAGATTCTGCTGATTTTGATAAATTTTGTACAAGTATTTTCTTTCTTTTTTAAAAATTCAGGGAAACTCAAAACAGAAGCCAAAAAAGTTGCTAAAACCCTCAATATCACTTGTTATTCCATACATAAGATTCATGGCACCCAGTTTTCAAATCATTGCAGAAGAGGTGTTTATAATCTCCAACATAATTGGCCTGATTGGCTTTAATGTTCCAAAAATGTTTTAAAAAACAAGAAAGGGTCCTCTAAAAGCAAGAAGTAAAATTCGAGGAATTGTGAAGAACCTGGAGTCATATCACGTAGAGCTTGCTATGAGGGACAATGTCTTCATCAAATAGCCCTGTTGAGAGACCATTCAGCACAATCATGACTATTTTAACTGTACTTCGACTGACCATTAATCACAATACCATAGAAGATTGTCTTCTTATTGCTGGAAACAAGGACGATTGGACAACGCAAGAAAAAGAAGAAATTTTAACAAATGCTACAAAAAAAATTTGAAAGCAAAAAAGTGTAGAGAGAAGAAGCTGCTTTACCAGAAAACATGGCAGTAGAAATCGTAAATACAGATTGTGGTGACAATTTAGATGTACTTGAAGACAATGAAATATAGAGCTATTTGTGCTCTGATAAATCACGATGTCATACTGTAATGCCGATGAAAGTACTCAAAGTATATTGAGGGTTTTTAAGTGCATAAAAAAAATCTTGTTAAAAATACGGACTTGCAATTATTGTTGCACATTAGCATGTTTGTGCAATTGAAACTGCTCATAAGCATACCATGATATATGGTGTTTAACCTGGCTATTTTAGTCTTTGTAAAATTAAAAAGGAAGCAAATAATCTTAAAGTAATTTTTTAAGCGCTATAAACGTGGTATCAAATCTTATTAGCTACTTTAGGAAAAAGTTCTCCAAAATAGTTTTCCAGGATTCAAAATTGAAATTTCATCGGGTGTATTTTTTACTGGTCTGGTTGAAACTAGGATGTCTAGCAAACTTTTTACATTTGACCATGGATACACTCTCTGGTCTCTAATAGACATCTTCCCTGTTAATAATTTTTTGGAAAGGTTTCCATCCAAGACATTCTTATTCCAACCCCCTGCCAATTAAGTTTGGAGAAAAAATTCAAGGAGGACAAACTCCAATCAAGGCGTTGCGTAGCTTTTTCATAATTTACTAGTGTATTCTCCAAAGTCACTTCAAGCTATTTCATAGCAAAATTGATAGAAAACTTCAGATCTTCTGGTTTTATCAACCTAAACAAAAAATATTTTTTCAATGCTCCCCCTCCCTCGCCTATTAGTTCTGAAGATTTTCTCCAACTCCCCTACTATTCCAGCCCCCACCCCCATCCGTTTATTAGAGACCAGAGAGTAAGTGTCAAAGGAAAGTTAACCAGATTCCCTAAGGTGGTATTTTACCTTTTGTATGGAGTGGCTCTGCTACAGTAGGGCCTTGGGCGTTGATGATCAGTAGTAGAGATTGCTTTCTTTTTAGAAAGGGTGTGATACAAAAGATAAGCCACTACCCCACTAATAAAAGAGAGAGATTAAGTTAATACAAGCAATTTCCGAAAACTGGAAATCTGTAAAATGATTTTTGGAATTACATGCCATATCTGTTACATATTGTTCATTGGCTGTTGTTACACATTATGATAATAAATAAATGATATAGAATACATCATCCATGATGCAGCGACCCATGGGGATTCAATGATTGGTATCATTTGGAATCAAGTATAATTGTCTGTGTAGTTTAAGGTGCCCTGGGCCAAATATTATTTGTTTGATATATCTACTGACGTTGTAATGACGATGAACAACTGTCGCTAACGTCACAGGAACAATAATACTCTACATACATTGTTACAAATACAACACAGACTGGCACACAAGAAATCTGACTGTTACAAGTATTTACATGTACAGATATTATATTCATACTTACTATATTAAATTTTTCATGGTAGCAGAAGAATAAAATTGATCCAGACAATACAGTCCTTAGATTGAAAAGAAATTACCTAAAGAATGGCTAAAGCCAACAACAAAACCCCACCTAATCTGTAAAAATCTAAAAACTATACAGAATGGGTTGGACTTGAAACCTCGAAAAAAAAAAACAACTTGGCCCAGCTATTGTTATTGACACTTAATAGCAAAGATCTTGAAGCAGTCTTAGAGTTAGACAACAGTGTCATAACAATGGTAATCAATGATATCAACAATGGTATCAATGAAATCCTAAAAAAAATTAGATAACATTCATAAAAACGATGAACTACATGAGAAATTCTTTGATCTTGAAAATTTTGAGTCCTTTAGGAGACCGCACGAAATGTTGATAACGGATTACATCACAGAGTTTGATCGTAGATATAACAAATTGAAAAGCATCAATATGTACTTCTAATGATTTATTGGGCTTTAAGCTTCTACATTAAGCTTCACTGTAAAGAGAAATCAATTAAAGCCACCATAACTAAAATTGATTATGAGGAAATATCTCAAAAATTGAAGTTGACCTTTTCAAGTGAGAGTGAGTATTGTTCAAATGCTGACAACATCAAGATTAAGACAGAACCAGGGCTTCAAATAATTTTTTCCTCTCTGAAGGACTTAGTGACTGGCAAAAATGAGGTTGAGGTTTTTATAATTTCATTTTGTTTTGAAGGCAGCCCAATTGTATTCTCTGTGTTGTAAGGGTTTTTTGTAAGCCTTATCGGTCATGACCGCTGGTGAGTAAGAAGTTGTGGGACAAATGCCTGACAGTTTGAAGCTTTTTAAGCTCTGCTGATAAATAACTTACAAGATATATTCTTTATATTATGCATAACATTTAAAGAGATTTATGAGCAAACCGACAGTTCTATTTATTGAAGAAAGAAAATATTTTTTACAAGAAAGGTTAAAAGGTTAATGCAACATTGTTGAAAAAATGAATAAACATAAAGAGGAAACGCCGCCATTGAAAAACCTTTGAAAACAAAACAATAAAATGAATTAAAATAAAAAGGAAACCACTGTTTTAAAAAACCTGAAAGGGAATGTGAAAAAGGATGTTTGTAAGAATTCGATCTAATGTAAAAATTATAATAACATATGGCAGTCACAATAAAATATTTTACAAGTGTGATTTTTTTTCATCCATGAAATTTCTCTTTATAAATTGAGTTAATACAGATAAATAAGAAATATGAGAAACATAAGTTATGCTAACCTTGTTGCTATGAGATTTCCAGTCAAATACGAAGCAGAGAAGCAACAAATAAACGTATTGAAAGTTGTTATAACTTTGCCGTTTTGAGTTTCAAAGTCGAATTTGAAGCAGAAAAACAAGAAATAAATGATTTAAAGTTGTTATGACTTTTCCGTTCTGAGTTTTCAAGTCAAATATGAAGCAGAAAATCAAGAAATAAATGTTTTAAAAGTTGCTATAACTTTGCCGTTCTGAGTTTTCAAGTCAAATACAAATAGTCAGGGTGATTTGGAAAAAGATAGACAATCGGTACGAATGGGATTTTTTTACTGTATTTTGAAGTATTATATACCTCAAAACTGTCAGTTGACATGTCATAAACATTGAGCAAGTTTTTTTATTTAGATAACTAAATTGTTGTTGATTATTGTTGATTATTGCAATCTTTTCAAGCTTTAAACCTATTAAAACCTGGCTATATTTGGAGGCTCTAAACACTAACAAAATAACTGTATGAATATGCACAACAATGCATCAGTTTTTCTCTGATGACCTTATAAACTTGATGACGTCATTAACCCTATTTAACATGGGGCTATTCATGTATGCTAAAAGCATGGGATGGGCTAAAATTGCCCCTAAATTGCCAATTCGCACCTAACTTCAATAAAAATCTAAAGTGTCACAAATATAAAATGCCATGCGAACTTTCAAAAAATAAAATAAATAACCCTAGAAGTCAGGTAACCAGATGATGATGTCATCAAAAACGTTAAAAATACGAAATATTAAAAGGTTTTTATGTTTTCTTTGCTACTTTCAAAAAACGTACTTATGGCGAAAATCAATCTAAAGATACCATAGATGTTATTCCATAAATTGAGTTTCAGAAATTCTGATCCCCTGTGTGCATTCTAACAGGTGCTAAAAAGGCAAAAAAATTAATTTTGTCAATTTTGGGCTATATCTTGCGAATTACTGAGCATTTTCATATCAAACTCTGTATAATATCAGCGACAAATGAAATGCATCAAAACTTATAGTAGTGGTGATTATAGTCCTGTGACACAGCGATGACGACATGAAATGCCGAAATATTGTCTTTTCAAATAATGCTGACAATAGGTATAAATAGGTTAACAGGGGTGTAATGAGAGGGGACGCGGATGTAAGGGGTCAATTTTTTAATAAATATATACACTATTAAATTTTATTTATAGGGCCAAAGATTTAAGTTGATTGCTTTTTTAGTTTTTAAATAATTTGTTGTTGTTTTTGTAGGGGGAGGAGGGTAAATTTATACCCATGCTCCCCATGCAAAATAGGGTTCAGATTGTTTGGACTAGAATTGTGTGTATACCTACAAATTTGCTAGAGAGTTTTCTCATTTTAGGCAGCATGATTAATAAAGCTATGGTTTTTAGTTCAGTGTTATTTTATATGTTGCTTTCAATAGAGGATTAGATTCTAAGTTCTTTGAGTTCCATATCCTGTTGTGTACTCAACCTCAAATAGTCTATACTTCTTACCATTGACAAGACATAGACAGGTATTTGACAAGGTAACTAAAATTTTTGAAAATGATGTTATAGTCTTACACTTAACAGACAATAGTCCAAATGCTGAAAGTATTGCAACAAATTTACATAGATCATTTGATCATCCATCAACGGATAAATTAATTAGCGTCCTCAAATCAACTTTCAATAAACGCTTTCAGGAGTTATTATTGCAAGTGAGATTAGTTTCACAAAATTGTGAGACTTGAAAGAGATTTAAGAAAACCCTACCAAGATCAGATGTATCCATGCCTTTGTCTAACGAACTTCAAGATCCTGTTGCAATAGACTTGAAGTTCTTCCATGACAAAATTATACTACACATGATTGATCTTTGTGCAAGATTATCAGCTGCAGCTGGCATCGAAAATAAATAGACAGATACAGGTTTTAAGGAGATTTTTAGAATTTGGGTTTCAGTATACGCTACTCCAAAGAAAATACTAGTTGATAATTGAGGAGAATTTACCAATAATTAATTCATTGACCTTTGTGCATCATTAGGGTTGAAGATCAACATAACTGCGGCAGAATCCCTATTGAATAATGGAGTTTTGGAATGGCACAATCAAACTCTAGCTAACATGATGGAAAAAATAATGATGTAAGTTTCAGTACAGAGTTGGCATTTCTTTGGACAATTAATGCAAAATCTTTACCATCAAATATTACTGATGATCTGCCAGCAATTTCTAAATTCGCTCACATAGAGATGGTTATAAAAGCCTGAATGCACTACATGCTGCTCAGAAAGCAGTCATCTCTAGCGAAAACGATAAAAGAAACAATGAAAGAGCATTTTCACACAATATCAGGTCTAGCAGTGATATCAAGTACGTTACAGGCAATACATTGTATTGTAAGCGTGATGACAGTAAAGAGTGGAAGGGTCCAGGTGTTGTTATTGGCCAAATCAGACAGCAGGTGTTTGTTAAACATAGCAGTTTCTATTTTAGAGTACACCCATGTCACTTATAGTTAAAAGAAAGTAATAGAGGTTAAATGATACAATTAGTGAAAGATCTGAAAAAAGAGAAACTGCAAGCAACACAGATGGAAACTGTCTTCCACAAAATTAATCAACAAATACCAATCATAATGAACACCACTCTTCGCATTTGCTACATCAATCTATTAACAATGACACCAATGACAATAATGAAAGTAGTGATGATGATAATAATGACGATAATAATGATATGCCTAGTGAAAGACAGCAAACATCTAGACCAGATCATTCAGGAACAAGCATATCAAGCACTCATAGTCCAAATACACAGGATGCTGTTAACCCTATTGGACCCGGGCTTTTTTCTGCCCCCACCCCTCTCGATTTCTCAAGAACTACTGACGATTTAGCGATGAAACTTTATACAGTAATAGACAAAGTTATTCTGAACACGTTGGTACCAAATTGAATGTATGACGTCATCACAGTTTGATGTCATTGTTTTTACACCAACAGGTCGTCAAAAATTGGTCAGTTGAAGATCAAACTTTGACTATCAATAAAAACTGAACCAAAAGAGCTTCTTTAATGCAGTTTTCACTATTTTGTTACTAATACAAATCACTTTGATACGATTAGGAGGTATATGGAGTTTGGGCCCAAAATGTAGATTTTTAGCCCAAAATGACCCCAAAAAATAACGTGCCTGACCTGTATTTGGGCGTTGCCATGGCAACAACGGATGTGGTCACCCAAATTTTTTTATATGAAAATGTTCCCAGGTAAATTTTGTAAAAACTCACAAAGTTTTGTGGCAAAAGCTTTCTTTGTTCCAGAGTTATGATAAAAAAACTGCCATTCTGGCAGAAAGTCTATGATAATTTAGATATTAAATTTAAAGAAACCAAAACTAGTCCATGGAAAGAAGCAACCATCATCAGTAAGTCGACTGGCAAGTATCGAGATTGGTGGAACATAAAGCTGGCAGATGGAAGCAAGCAAGTTGTCAACGAAACTGAACAAGACATGAAATATTATTTAAAGGGATTCCGAGGTGAAAATATAAGTTGGGTTCATATGAAAGAGGAGAAAAAATGATGAACAACAGTTTTTATTTCATCTCAATCCGACTTTTGATTCTCAAGATATTCGAGTTTAAAGGTTTGTTACTTAGGGAATTTCGTTAAATAGTTGAAAAATTTGTGATGTCATCTAGGGTATAGAAAAATTGCGCCAATCTTGAATGTTAAAGATCTCAGCTTATAATATAATTCTATGCATGAAAATTTATACACAATTTGCACACATTAAGGAAAACTCAATTACAAAAGAATCTTTCAAAAATAGTTTTTTCTTCACTAGTTCCAGGCCCTTGTTCGATTTAGGGTCAGGCTCAATATCTACCCAACAAAGGTTTTTTTAACAAATGAATTCTTTTTTTGAGTTCAGAATCTTTCAAAGAACTTTAAAAACAAAAAATAATTTTAAAAGATATTTTCAAAAGCTCTAAATTGAGGGCAACATGATTTTCAAAAGGGGCCTGGGACTAGTGACCCAAAGCTTGTTTATCAAAAAAATTGCTACAGAACAGGTGTAATTCGAACAGCACTATGTATTCTTGCAACTATGAATAGGTACTGCAACTCTCTTGATGTAAAAACAGCATTTTTGCAAGGGAATGTGCTCAAAATGAAATTTGTGGTGAAAATGCCAAAAGAAGCCGATACAAAAAATTTGTGGCTTCTTCGCAAATGTGTGTATGGATTAGAAGATGCACCATGTTACTGGTACCAGAAGATCAAAGAGGAGTTATGCAAACTTGGAGGAAAACAGTCAAAGTTCGATCAAGGCCTATTTTATTTTTTCAAAGGAGGAAAGATGATCAATATTATACTGTTATTTGTTGATGATTTTTTATATGGAGGGAACAGTGATTTTCAAAAGGTTATTGACAAATTCAAATCGATCTTCCAGATAAGAGCTGAAAATGACAAATGTTTCCGAAACATTGGACAGCAAATAACACAAAATCAACTTGACAAGTCTACTCAAGTTGATGAAGTTTCTTATGCAAATACAATCAAACTGATCAAACTGCAAAACTCTAAAGAAGCTAGTTGTCCATCAAACAGTCAAGAAACGACCAAATTCAGAAGTGCTATAGGACAACTTAACTGGCTAGCGAACATGTCTAGATCTGAGATATCCTTCCAAGTGTCGTCACTCAGCTCTAGCATTCACAAAGCCACTGTCTTTGATATTAAAGAAGCTAACGGACTCATCAGATTTGTTCAAAATAACCCATCATCAATAAAGATAAACTCCTTAGATTCAAAACAGTCCCACGTAAGTTTTTGTAAGGAGTTCCTACATCGATTTAAAATCATCAACATATGTGTCATCTGAAAGGAAAAAGGGGACTTTTTATAAATTCAAACACTTAAAACAGCGTTTAAATGTGTAAAAACAGCGTTTCAAACGACGTTTGAAGTGTTTGAATCATTTAATCAAACGCCTAAACGAAGCGTTTGAAAAAATTTAAAAAACTCCTTATCAAACCCCATACAGA
>JANSTP010024013.1:0-15093 GCA_025330745.1 Cladonema radiatum
TACGGCGAATCTGCGATGCTTTTGGTCAGCGGTTTCCTAATTCCCGATTTATCAAGAATGGACTAGAAGCTAGTCTAGGCTTTTCTATATCTACCTGGTCTTGAAATTATTCACGAATGAGCTTACAGTTTTCGTGAATTGTTCTGCAAAGTATCACATGGAAGCGGTAAACCTTCCTATTTTGTGCATTTTGTGAGAAAAAATTGTTGCCAGATTATGAAAGACCATACAATTTGGATGAACTGTTATGGGGTTAACATGTGGTATCTTTTTTTTCCATCTATTTTACTTCCATCAATTTTTCGTTATGGCATGCTTTTTTAGATGGGATCCAAACTTGAAAAGTATCGATTCCCCTTTTTTTGTTTTCTGATACATATTTGCATCCTCAAGCTTTGTACGTGTTTTACTGCTACTTATTAGATTTTTATCAAAAACTGTGTCTAAGAACGTTTTTATTTATGGTTTTAGCTCGTGCAGATCAAACAGAAGATTGGGGAGATGAAAATATTGGTGATAACAAAGGTTGAATATAAAATACTTTCTCTTAAGAACACCAATTTTTATTGTCAAATGTTACCTAGAAGGTCTTACCATTTCGAACACAATAACAGCTACGATATAGTAAATAAATAATGCAACTAATAATAAAATAACAAACACATAGTATGGTGAACTTATAAATCAATTAAACACTTATTCCGCAAACTAATTAAGCATAACTAATCAATTGAAATAGCTTTTTCAAATTTTACCAATCAAAACTTGAAAAGCCCAAGAATATGGGGTTAAAGTCCTCATTCTGAGTAGATTAGCTTCTCTTCATAATGTTGTTATTCCTATTCACCATATTTTAAACCCCCTGGTGAAATGCCTTCAAGAATATCAGTAAATGGAACAGTTATAGATTTACACTTGATTAAAATTTTAATAATTTTTGTTTTATTTTTATAGGAATAGAGTGGAAAGTGAAAATCACAAAGTCGAAAGTTTCGAACAAAGGACCGGATCTTAATATTGATATAACAGAAACAAACGAGATTACCGCTACATTGACTGGCTACATAACTACAAAAGCGTTTGAAGGGTTTTGTGAATTTGATATTGAGGAAGAAAATTTCATCAAAGGGAAATTCTTGCGTTCATCAACTGACAGTGATGAACAAGAAGCAATTCGGCATCGAGATGAAAGGTTGGAAGAAGAAGAAATAAATTCTAATAGAAACGAGACCACCATTTTGAGTGC
Source organism: Cladonema radiatum (assembly GCA_025330745.1). Classification (NCBI taxonomy): domain Eukaryota; kingdom Metazoa; phylum Cnidaria; class Hydrozoa; order Anthoathecata; family Cladonematidae; genus Cladonema; species Cladonema radiatum. The sequence continues at coordinate 1,247 of JANSTP010024013.1, forward strand.
AGGTTTTGAAGTGAAAGGAACTTTACAGCCAGGAACCAATGATATTTGGGTAGCTTAGTTTTCAGTTATTATTATACTCAATAAAGTTGTTTTTTAGATTTGTGGCAAGTTGGTTAGTGATTTCTTTATGTTATGCAACTTTCTCTTTCTGTCTTTGTTTAACTTTTTTGGTAGTCATAATATTGAAAATTAAGGCCTTATTAAACTATAATTTGATACAAGTAGCTTAGCAGTGCCTATTCTAGAAAATTAAGGCAGAGTCTGGTTACTATTTAAAGGGCACATAATTTTAAGAACAAGTCACTAAAAATAAGCTCTTTGAGGTCAGTAAAGTGTCCGATCTTAGAACCAGTAATAGGCTTGGAAAAGTGGCTGCTTCTTGTTAGTCTGTTTTGATTTGAAATGGCTTGGCTTTTTCAAGTTTAAAGTTTTAAAGTGCAAAATTCTTAGGCAATAACTTACCTTAAGTTTTCATAGTGATTGTTGCTGTGCATAAATTTTTGTTTTTTAGTTCCGCTTCACTGGGGCTGAGGTACCGGGAAAAGTTAACAAAGACTATACAACACTTTTACAAAAAAAGAAAGATTATTTTACCAATAAAACTGAAGAGCATCAGGATTGGCATAAAAATATTACAGAGCGATTGAAACCACCAATATCAAAAGCCAGTAAGAAAGGGGAGCTCCAAAAAATGTACAATGAAATTCACAAACTGAGAGTAGCATTCCGGGAACATCAAAAACAAAAGTATCGCAATTGCGATTCATGTAAAGCAGGTATAGTGATATATGTTTTTTAACAATTTGTTGCATTATGCGGGCAGTTATCAACATTGTTATATTAATTCCTTGTTTTTTTTGTTAGAAGATAAAAACGTGTATGTAGCATCTCATTTCAGAAATTAATTCCTACACAGCTAATGAAGCCACTTTTAACTCCCTTTTCTTGTTATAATTTAAGTTCAAAATACCTGCTTGCTTTACATGAAAAGACGTGATCAAAATTCTTTGTTTTTGATTCAAGTGAGTATCTATCCTAAAGTCATAACCCGAACAGAATTTTTTGCGATCTTATAAAAATTATTATAACAAATTGGACCTATGAAATCATGGCAATTTGATAATTTTTTTCCTTCATTTTTTCCTTGAAAATTTGTAATATAGGAGGCTGACTTTGAATGACAACTAAAAATGAGCCTAGAGAGCTTTTTCTATACAATCTTTTACAATTATGTTATCAAAACAAACTGTTTGTGACATCATTGGGATTAGTAGGAAATTTAAGTAAAAAGTTTGGATTTCGGCCAAAAATGACCCCAAAATTTGACTTATCAGATTACTATTTGGATGCTGTAATGGCAACATAGGGGAGGGGGTTTGTTGCAGAAAAAAATTGTTATAATGAAACTTTCCTATTTAGCAAATGTTTAAGGATTAATGAAACACATTTTTGGCAATAGCGATAAAATTTTTTCCGTCAAAAATATTTGTGAAGACATAGGTTTTTTTGAAAAAACGAACTGTTTCATTGGTCTTTTTTGGTAGCAAGATACAATCTAAACATAGCATTTCTTTTACCATTATTTAGAATAAATGCTATTTCAATGTCACTGTAATCTTTGTTGAAAATTTCGTTGTTTTTTTCAGTGTTAAAATTATCAATTAGTTAATGAATTTGAATTAGAAAGATTCTGTAAAATTCTATCAACTAGTTTTTTAATGACGTAAGTTTATTTTCCAGTTTATTTGAGACCTATCCAAAAACTGCCCTAACAAAACAGCGCAAGGATTGTATCATATTTGGAGTAAAACTGACACAATTTATGTAGGATTTGTTTCTCTGAAGTTTCTGATTGACATTTATTTTTTCAGTGAATTCTCCTGGATTTGTTTGGAACAACTGTAAAGTTTCTGATCGAATTGGAAAAGTTTCATGTTTACAATTCAAGAAAGATGCATTACGATCATGTGATACACATTGTGTAGCGAAGTGTGATATTTCAAAATTTGATGGTGCAGAAAAAGCTAATCAATTGCAGAATGAAATCAATGTAAGGTTTGGTTAATCTTTGTTTGGTCTTTAGCTTACTAGCTTAGTGCAATATCGACAAAAAACGATGCAAATATTGAGAAACCATGACATTGTAAAAGTTTTTCATTTTCAAACGCATTGTAAACAAAGAACTTTGGGACGTTTTTCAAAGAAAATGTACTTTCAGTGATGTTTTGGAACTAGCAATAAACCAGAACGTTCTAAACACATTTATCAAAACATACATATAATGTTCCATGTAATTCATCGACACATCAATAGTTCTTTGAGACAGCACACTACACATCCTTTATTCGTAACTTTCAAAATATATAAACAATTTATTTGCTGTTGTTCTGATAAATTTATTCACCAAAAAGATCTGTATAATGTAATGTTCTAAATAAATTCATCTGCTTGATGAAGAACTCGAAATATATCTGCCATATTGCACGCGAAACCATGCAATAACTAATACATAGTAATATTGATAGTTATCAACAATAGCAGTGCAGCCGTTTGGTTCTGATTTTTTTTATTTGATTTGTAATTTTCAATTTAGTTATCCAGTGGCCCATTTTTGATGTGTTATTTTTGCTATCCGATGGTCAATACAATAAGCACAAAGACTATGAAAAACCTATAAAATAGCTTTATGAAGATGAAAACTATGTTGCTCTTATTCCGCTCAAATTGCACGAATGTCTGGATAAATATATTAATGCTACTAGATTTTTATGAAAGGGGTTTGCACCACACTGGGATCCTCCAAAACATTTTTCCCACAAACTTGTTCAAAATATAGAGTTATTAGAACACATTAAAAACTTTTTTTTTTAATTTTAACACCGTGGAAGCTTTAAAATAATTTGATCTTACAACCCCCACATCACTATTTTTACAAGTGTGTTTTGGTACGATTTTTTGTACTTTACAATCACGAATAGTATGCTTTCTTTCGTATCATTTCATAGAGAAAAACAGCAGTTTTAAGCAAGCGTTCATCACAAACAGCAATATATGACAAACTAGCGAGTGATATGGATAAATGCAAGAGGGATTTGTTTGGACTGATTCAAATCTTTATGACTGATGCAGTAGCAATATCTATCATTGAAGATAAAGGCTCAAACCTGATTTCTATCAACACAGACTGGCTTGATTTTTCTGATTTTGAGTACGGAAGATATTTTTTTATAATTTCCTTTAGTTTTCTTATTTTCTCTCATGTTTTTACTTTTTCGAAATGCTTCCCAAAAGCAGAGTAGAATCTAGAGCAAAAACAACTACCTTCAAAAGCACTGGGCGCCTAAAAAAATGTCCCCAAAAAAGAAAAAGAGAAGAGCCTTTTCTCTACAAATTCAATTTTCTGAATGAAATAGTTGTTTGATATTAGTATGCTAGTAAAATCAAAGAAAAGAAGATAATGATAGCCTGAGCTAGGACTCTCAAGAACATTTTTTTGCAAGTGCTTGGTAATATACAAAGTAGAACAGCCGTCCCCAAATTTATGCTGGATTCTACACTGAAAAGGTATTTCAAACATAATCTATGGTTGTGTTTTTTGCCAGTCAGTAAACTTCATCTCAAAATAGTTTTGTTATAGACTTTTAGCTGATTTTTAAAAGTCTAGCAAAAGTATTTAGAAAATCAGTTATGGTGGAGTGAAGTAAGAATTATGAGCAATTAGATAAGGGATTTTATTCAACTGCGTTTCTCTTGATTTCAGGTTCTCACTCTTCAGTCATAAAGGAGCTATATTAGAGCTAGGTTACTGAAATGAAAAGCTTATTTTCATCCCTTTTCTGTTAACCCTTCCTGCCTACAGAGTCTCTACAGCATAAAGGAAATAATTGCTGGGAATTACTAACTTTTCTCAGGATACACTTGTTTTCAGTTAGCTTTATGTCTTAGACCAAGTTCATATGAACTTATCAAGCCTGGGTGGGGAATCGAGCTATAAGTGCAGGGGTGAGAATTTTCAATGCTAAACACTTTACACAGCAACGGCCTGTGTAAATGATCTAGATGGAAAAAAATATTGATTATCCTTAAATTGCATTTAATATGAGCTTAAGTTGTATTTTCTCTTCAAGATCCCTTTAAAAATCTGCTGAATATCTGAAATTGTGGCTTAATAACTTGTGTAAAATTACAAAAAGGGCAAAGGATGTCCTGTTATCTCTGAATAAAAAAAGCTTAAAATATGCAATGGTCATACTGACCTTGTTTCATATAGTACGGTTTGTCATGAGCGATAGCATTCATTTTTCTGTTATATACATATTACTGAGTTACTAAGTTTTTTGAAATTTTAGAAAAGAAGCAATGTTGACATTCAAAATGAAATACAATGAAATGAACGAGCTAATAGAAGAAATGGAAGAAATTAATGAAAACAAAAAGTTTCCAATAGATGCATCAATTACAGAGAAAATTGCTGATTACTTGTTGACTAAACAGTATGGAACTTGGTTTAATCGTACGCTCCAAAAGGAGAGAGATGTTCAGAAAAAGTGAGTGATTTTTGTTCTTACTATTACATCTAGTGAAAAACCTTAAAAAAATAGTTTAATCTCTGATCTTAGCAATTTACTGTAAGTTTATTATCCAATTTTGTAATCTATTTACAAAATTGTAGTACGTCCTTAAAGTAATATTCAAGGTTTTCATTTTTTTTGTATTCAAACAGACCTTGATACTTTAGTACCAATACCATTTTAAACGGTGAAATTTCCAGGGGGTGTCTATTTCCCACTGGTTTTTGAGAAAATTAATAAGCTTTGGGGGTTTACCTTTGATGCTTTAAAATTGCTGCTCATTTTTTAATTATTCTAAAATAACTGTCTTAGTTTTATATGAATGGAATACTTTCTAAAAATGAAATGAGTTATGATAGAAATCTGTTGCTAATCCTTTTTTATGGAAGCAGTTTTGTATTTTTAAGTTTTGTATAGTTTAGTATTTTTGTATGTATGTTATTATCTGGAAAAAATAAGATTTGTAATCAGTTAATAATGTGCAAGGGCTTTTCTTTCTTTATGTAGTTTAGGACTTATGGAATTGGGAGATTGATATGCTTTAGAGTGCTTGAGTGAAATTAATATTGTTGTTCTCACTCTTATGTTACTAATATTACTAATTAATGTTAATCACAGTAATGTGCAAGTTTTTCATACTCAAAAGTAATTAATAATTAGCAAAAAAATATTAAAGAGCATGATAATAATAATAATCAATAAAACCAGTAATTAGTAATTTTAATCTTCGTAATCTTGTTCAGTGTAATCAAAATAATAAATACTTTTCCTTTTTGATGCCACAACAAAGGAAATAAAATGAAGTTTTACGAATGCTGGCACTTTTTTAATTATTTTTTTTATTTACTTAAATTTTTATTTATTATTTTCCTAGCAAACACTACAAAAAGCAGGTTCGTAATAAAAAGATATTAGTTACAAAAAGACTAAGTAAAATTAAAAACAAAGAAAAAAAATTAAAGAAAGAAAGTAAATAAATTGTAACAAATTAGTAAAAAAACATAGTCAAAGCATCCTACCAACAACTAAAAGCAGGGTCCAAAAAAGCAAAGAGATAACTGTAAATCTTTATAAAGTAATAGTTCTTCTATATTTTTCAAAATACTTCTTCAGTGCCTCAAGTAGCCACAGTAAGAAGCAGCATTAAAATGTATTTGCCAACAGTGTATTGATATGTATTTGCACTCTATTTAACTGCTCAAAGTTTTCTTGTGACTCTGAAAAGCAAGTCATTATTCGGCTCGTTTTCATTCTGTCAAATTAAACGTTTTTCCCAATAAATACAAAAATGAAGCAGATTTTATAGGGCCAATGTCAGTCATACAACAAACAAGTTCCTGCTAGCAGTACTTTCTGCTGAGAATGTTATGTTACGTTTTATTATGTATTTGAGTTCGTTAGACTTTAATATGTTTTTGGGAACAAATAAGGAATGGAGAAAATAAGGAACCTCATGCAAAGCTTCGTATAGCATACTTGAAAAATTATGCAATAAACCATTTTCCTAATGTATGCATTTTGCAGATCACTAGTCTAAAAAAATTAATTGAAGAATTGTAGAATCGTAGAATTGTAGAAACATTTTTTACTTCCAATCCAGTTTCTATTTTAGAAAGAACATTTATATAGTTTGAGATATTTTAGCATTCAATATTCGGTTTTTCATTTTTAATAATTTTTTAAATTTTTTTTACTCCTTATCAACATTCCAAAAGCTAAAAATTTAAGAATGAGAAGTGAAATTGAGGTGACATAAAAAGGCAAGGTTATATAAGGCCAATTTTTATTATTAATTTGGGACCCCTTTTCTATATTCAGATTTGGTGAATGCGACCAAAAGATTAATGATTGGTTTTTTCAAAATCGCGAGTGGATAAAAGAACAAGAACGAGGTGGCCTTGGAAGTGCCCCAGCAAGATCAAAACGAAGCCGGCCTTCTAGAAAACAAAGAGTTTATGATAATGTCAAAGTGCTTGAGAATCCAACATCATTTTTTCCTGATGAAGACTTATTTCATACAAAACTGTTTAAAAAACATGCTCCATGGAATGTATTGCAAAGATCAAATCCGTTTGTTATGATGGACTCCACTGTTAACAAAGCTAAACATCACAAAGTTTCAAAATGTAAGTGCCTTTTTCTTCTTTAGTTAGTTTTTATTTATTTTAAAACATGCAATACCAATCTTAAGCAATCAATGTTTAACCCTTACAGTCCCGATCCCAGAATATTCGGAAATGAGGGTTACAAGGGGCATAACCCCTTATCAGACATAGTAAAGCACCCAAAGCACCCACTTCAGACCACACTTATAGGAAATTGAAGCTCTTTCTAATCGCAGCAAAATCAACCTCTGGGAGGCATTGTTCGTAAGATAGGAAATGTTTTATCTGCAATTTTTTACTTTGTAAAAATCTATGTCTCTGAAATTAGTCGGAATTCTAAGGGCTACAGCAGGAGATCATAGTTATTACCAGAAAAATAGTTCATAGCTTTAGTAAAGGTTTTTAGTGATGTTTAAGGGAAGAGCAAGGCTTTTAGGGCTATAATTAATCATTACTTGTGTGAGTCGACAAGATTAATCACTGTAGTCAAAATAAGTGGGTAGTCATTGCCTCAAAAATTACTGATTTACAGCTGAAAATCTCTCTTTTTAGCTATATTCAAGTGTCCTTATTTTGAACTGTCAGGATTCTAAGCAAATCTTCTCAAACAAAGATTAATTAATTTTAGCAGCTTTCTCGCACTGAAAAAAAGAAATCTAATTTTCTCCAGTCACATTAGTATCGATAAACGTTGCAGTTTTCAAAGTATTTATGAGGGCTTTGTGAAGATCAAAAAACTTGCAAATCTATCAGATAAATCTATCTGATTTTTGCAAGTTGAGTTGAGTTAACCTTTCTTCATTTAATGTCGGTTGGAATCAGGCTCACTATGTTGTAGCCCATCTAAACAGATATACCTCTTTCTCAAAATCTGTACTTACAAAGTGAATTGACAGTTCCTCTACCAAATGACCCAAGAGTGACCTGCATAGGATTCTACCCTCCTAAGGATTCTACTTATCCTCGCGAAATGTATTATCGTATTTTACTCTTAAGTGATACCCTATACACTAACAGTTCAGAATCTTGTGATGCATAGATGCAATATTACTATTACTAATATTTCTTTTCCTCATCGCTATCTGTTTCAAGTTAAACGCATAAAAACTCCATTAATTTGTGTGAAATCTTTTAAAAATCATTGATTGTTTTTATATTGTAAATACAAGGGTCGTTTCAAGATTTTTGAAAAATATGATTAAACTTTGTATTGTAATATCAATTGGGAAAGTATTATCAATCTCAAGGAATTAACTGAATGAGATAATTGATTGGAGATTAATTACTAAAATAAAATGTTGTCATTGTTCGTTTTTAGCAGCAAGTTATTGTACGAATCGTCGAAACAAAATTCGTGATTATAAAGATATGGTGAAATATATGAAATCATGGAGTGATTCTTTTGATAAAGCAAGAAATTTTTTCAACAAATCAAAAACCCATCTTTCTGCTGGTGTTGAAAATATGCAACAACAATTTGTGAAGAAACGTATGTGTGATCTTATCTTCTAACTTCTTATAAATCAGTGTTAATAGATAATGCTTGTAGTTATCACTTCTGCATTATATGACTCCAGTGAAACCTGCTAAAACAATTACCTCTATAAGAAGACCACTTGCCTGTAAAGACCACTAGTTGCAGAGAGTAATCTAGAAAATCAGGGCAGGGTCCAAAAAGATCTGAAAAGGGCACAAATTCTTCTAAAAATGGCGCCAATTTCTCAAAACAACCAAACATCTGTATTTCCGGAGGGGTAGCTTCCGATAATTGGACTCTAAGAAGGGCTAGAATAGTATCTGAATTGTTGATCCTAAAATTGCATTTTCTTTAATTTTGAACCTGTAAAAGGAGGCCACCTGTCAAAGAAGGCTTAAGTGGTCTAAGTGGCCTGCCACCTGTCTAAGAAGACCACTTTTTCATGGTTCCCAGAGTGGTCTTCTGTTAGAGGTTTGACTGTTTGTTGTTTTGTCTCGCAGAATAAATTAGAAGTGTCTTTTTTGTATGTCAAGTGCCCTAGAATTAGCTTAGGTAACTGATAATGTCACACATGTCGCATTATTTAAAATTATTCTGAAAGACTGATAAACTACTAAATTGAATAGCCAAATATGGACCAATCCTTACAGATACTCAAAGATGACAGTTAAAATTTTTTAGGAATAACTTTTCATAGAAACATTTCTCGAACCCTTTCAGGTCAAAATGTTGATAGGTCTAATTGGTTTAGGTGACTCTCTGTCTAAGACAATCTCATCTACATGTTTTTTATAAGTATATGAATTTTCAAAAAACTTTAAGAAAGCTCAAGCTATACTGATTTTTCAGGTTTCCTCTCTTTATTTTTGAGATATACAACTGGTTGAAACATTAGATCATCCTTATTCTCTAGCTTAAATCAAATGAAATCTTTAATAACCATTAAGAACTAAAAACATGGATTACCTTTAGTTTTCATTCAGCTTGCATTCTTGCTTGGTCTTACTGTAAATGAGCTCAGATTTACAGTATAATAGATTTGATATTCATAATAGATTTATAATATAACATATGTCAACTAGAATATAGTTAATAAGTTATAACCTTTTAGTGACAGCTGGTGGCTATTATAGATCACTATCCTTGTATCATACAGACCGTGATGATTAAACTGGATATGATAATTCTCAACTTAACAATTCTCTACTTCTCTTCTCTCACTTCTCTAATTCACTATACAATTTATTGTAATAACATAGGGTGGTTTAATAAAATGATCAACCCCCGTCCCTGGGCTATGAATTACGGCTGCAACATGGACATTAAAGTTGTTAAGAACTCTGTCCAGCATCTCATGCAGGATGCCTCTGATCCACCTGATCTCTAATTCGTCGGATTTCAGCTGTGATGCTTGACAAAGTTCTTAACAACTTCAATGCCTGTGTTGCAGCCATAATTCATAGCCCAGAGACATATATTGAACATGGATTGAGTATTGAGAAAAATGAGCAACCAATGTAAATAATGTTTTGAGAAAGAAAAAACTATGTCAAATGCTTGGTCAAACTGTATAAACTGTATAATAAAAATTAAAAGATTTCAAAAGTGTATAGATGTTATTGAACCACCCTGTAGTTTTCAATTTTCAATAGGTTATCATATAATTAGCCATTACCATATTATTTACCATAAACATTTTGTTGACCTTGGTTTCACAAATTTGTGATTTTTTGATACTGAAAGTTTGCTAAAACTGCTTCCTAGCCCTTCCCTACTGAAGAATTCCCCAATCTTGATTGTTGAATTATTACTATTATTATTTATTTATTTATTTCACTTTCCAAAAATTTGTAAAATTACATTTTGATAGCAATGTATTTGATAGCATTATTATAACCTGACTATCTCAGGTTATAATACGATTCCATGCATAAAAATTTACGCACAATTTGTACACATTAAGGAAAATTCAATTATACCACGGCGACTAGTATTGAAACTAGTATTGATAGTTTAAAAGATTAACATGAAATTAGTGACTGCGAAAAAAAGTATTATTTTTCCTATCAAGAATCTATTGGAACCCTAAAAAATGATACCCGAAAAATGCTTCCTTAAAGTGTTATCTAAACAACCTTTTTCTGAATTTTACGAACATACTGAATAAGAATATTAGAAACAAAAGTCCGAAGATTGTTCTAAAGAAAAAACGTTTTGGATGATTCAAGTTAAAGTGACACTATCAAGTGTGCTGCCAATGCGTTACCACTTGCTGAATTTTCTTCAGAGAGTATAATATAAAGTTTACTTTATATGATCTGTTTGAGCTTGCTTGGCATTCGCACTTTAAGTAACTAGGTGAGTTAATAAATCATAAATCAAAATTTGAGGAAGGGTTAAATCAATTGCTACTCTTGGTTGCACTTTGTTATATTCAAATATACTACAAAACAAACTTTTGGATATCCTATTTGTTTTGGTGGTGGCGTTAAGAAGTATATAAAAGCCTCTATAAAATGGATAATGATTAAAAGATGAGCTAATGATAGGTATAATTCGGCTAACTAGACCAGACCACCATGTTCAAAGTTTTGCTTCCTTAAAAAAAGTTATTAAAATTCATTATCATTGATTTTTCACGTTCTTTAAAAAATTTATGAACCTTGCAGCTATTTTAAAGAAATTTTAACTAATTTTTAATTTTCTGAAAATTTAAAAATAGGTTGGTCCTCAATTTGTTTTTAAATTTCAAATTTACTGACCGCATCCTCGCAATGAAAAACTTAGTGGTCTGGTTTAGACAGCCGAACGGCCTCTAATAAGCAGACAATTCGGGAACTGGCATTTTCATTAAGTTAAGAAGACGAAAAGTTTTGTTCGAAAAATGGCCTTAAATATAATGCAACGTTTGAATATAATGCAAATATAATGCGTTTAATGGCTTATTCTTTACTGCCAAAGAAAATTAACACTAACTTATCCAGCTTGCAACAAAAATCTGTCGATATTTTTTGGAGATTTTTGGTTTCTTAGACACTAAAGCTTAGAGCATTTTGCGATTTCAGTTGGACCATGTCCGACTGTTGTTTTCACCTCTGAAAGAACTGCAAATAATCTAAACTTATTACAGCAAAGAAGCTTTGTTATATATTTCGATTCATAGATGAGTTGAATGCAATCAGTGATAAAGTTCTGTGAAGGTGTTGAAGAGAAGCTAGCTTATGTCTGCAACTTTTCAAGAATTGAGCATTAAGATAACAGTAATTAAAGCAAGTCATCACTTAGAAAACACCTCCCTAAAAGTCCTTAGAAAATCATTTAATTCATTTCAGAAGTCAGTTTACCCAAAACTAGCTAAGAAAACATTCAGGCTTTGTCTGAAGATAAAACCACTGTCAAATAGAAAACCAGATTTCTCAAAAATTCGTCAAACTTAATTTTGTCAATGTCTGGCATAGTTCCTACTGATGCCTGCTTTACAGACTCAACCTAGTGTGTGGTTTTTCCAGGAGATTGATTCCAAATTGTGTGATCTTTTCTTGCTGTTTTTATGCTGAACTTTCTCTTGGTTATCTCAAAGCAAAAATACATTTAAAGTCATTTTATGTAAAATCTACAAAATAAAGGTTTGAATATTTCTGTTTTTGATACATTTAACATGCATAAGTTATACAACAGTTCTACATATATGTAACCACGAGTAACATTTGAGAAAAAGTAAGTTGTTAGGTAAATAAAGAGTAAACGATTGATTATTTGGAAAAGTAGCTAACAAGTCATCTTGTTCTTGTTCATGTCGTTTGCCAAACTAATGTCATCTTTGTCTGTTTATAGACCCTATTTGCCATGAGGATCGCCCCTCCCCCTATTTTATAAACTTTGCTGTGCTAATTGAACTTGTGTGTCTAGTGCTTTACAATTTTACGTTTTGGGAACTAATGATTAATCTGACCAAGTTTCATGAATTTTGGACCTTCTGAATGGTCACATTGGCCCTTTTCGGGTCCGAAATCAAAACGCAAGCAATAGCAAGACTTTCAGACTAAACATTTTTTTTGTGCCTTCATTCTAATAGAGCATCATAACAACTGTATAATATATAAACCATCTTTCGTGAAGAAACATTGTTTCCTCAGGCAATTAGGGCTGTTTTTGGGACGTATTCTTTATTTTTGGCAAACTACACATTGTTACTTGCATTTAATGACGTCAACGTTGTATTGCTGACGTCATCAGAATAGCAGTGATGCAATCTTGAGCATCTAGTGTTATATTAGCGTGCAAAGTTTGGTTACATAATTCCAACCTGATCCTAAGACATTAAGGAGAGGGAATCCGTCCCCCATAGCTAAATCATATCAAAAAGCACATGGAAAATAGGGTCAATATATTGTGTTTTTTTTTTAGGTACCCTTGGCAACCGTACTTCAACATCAAAATCGAAAGTGGATGAAATTAGTGAGAAATGGGTGAATCGGTTAACATCGGGATTTTCAACATGGGAAAATGAATTCAGTAAACAATTGTCATCGTTTCATTCATTTGGTCCAAAAATGATGTGGAATGAAATGAATGCTATTTTCACACCTGGCGAGTTTGAATCACTTCAATCATATCTGCAATCAACACCATCAAATGCTTTATCAAGATCAATTGATCAACCTTTACAACAACTTGCACAGGTGAGATTTATGAACGTTTGTTGTGCAACATCTGTAGATTGTTCTTTACTGCTATTGCAAGCTATATGGCTACTTTACCTAAACATAAACATTCAGAATAACCAGTAATTTTTTTGTCCTGTCACTGCCTTACAAAAGGCTTATGCTAATTAAATCTGAGAAGTATAATGTCACATTTAACGAAATGGGTAAGATGCTACCGATCGACACGGGGACTTGCAATAAATGTTAATGTCCGACAATTACAATTAAAGAATATTTGGAGGACTCAATATTTATTTTGAAAATTCGGTAAACAGAAAATATTTTGATTCGCCAGGAACATACCTCCATGTTTCGTTACCTTTGATAATAACTGTGACTCCACCATGCCAGTTTTTTTTTTTTTGTAAAACTAGAGCAAGTATTTATGCCCTTTTGGATCACCCACCCGATGTAAAATTTTCATGTAAGCACTTTCTAAATCACGATTGAACTTGTTGGGTTAAATTTATTAATTTTGGATCTAGCATTTATGAGGTTAGAAGAGTAAAGAATTGGCTTTGTTCGATTATTGTTCTGATCAAACCGATCATTGGTGCACTACTTTTTCATTAGAAAATCCTATTTAGTAACTGACCATTCATATTCTGTTATATGACACATGATCAAATCAAAACAAATTGGTCAATCACGAAAGCAAAATGGAGAGTGAAGAAAAAATTATAATGGGTCTTATTTGTTTTAAAGGCTTAGGGCTGAGAATTGTTTCGTCTCTCTAAAGTGAAATCAAATTTGATGAAAAATTCCAACTCAAAATGGTAGCAGGCATTCCATTAGTTGAAATTGAAACACCTTAATACATTAGCATAAAGCAGGGTCTGGGGGCTCTCTACTCACAGTCGTTTTTATCATAACGTTTATCGAGTTTGCTAAATTGCGTGGGTTACGTGCTAACGTGGGTTCGTGGGTTACGTGGGTACGTGCTTACGTGGGTTACGTGGGTTCGTGCGTTGCGTGGGTACGTGGGTTA
>JANSTP010024235.1:0-15091 GCA_025330745.1 Cladonema radiatum
TCTGGTAATACAGTACTTCAAGCAAAAATTCATGGAGATCAGCTAAAAACTAAAGGCAGGATTGAAGTCAATGCATTCTTTTGAAACTGTTTTTTATTTTTAAACAAACTTTAATTCAATGATTTAAGAGAATTTTTTAAAAAAAATCTATATATGATAGATACATAGAAATATCTATAATGGAATTTAAACTGACATAATTGAAATTTAATGGCAATAACATCAGAGCTAAAGCTTCACACAGATAATATATAAATTCATGAGACTGTCTTTGATTATAAAATGCAACAATTTGATATACATTTCATATACACATACATATACAAATCGTATACATATTTGCAACAGATTTTTCCAAGTACTCAATGAAGGAAAGCAACTGCACTAAATCTGTTTGTTTGCAATTTTTTTTATTTAAAGCACAGAAAGGTCAACAGACAGAGCCACAGAAAGGAGATATAGTCACATCTCTTTATAGCTTCCTTCCCAGCAACAAGCATAATGTTACTGCCAGAGAGTGGTGAGAGGAAACTCAGAGCTTGTCATCTGTCTTGGCTAGCTAACTTTTTATGAGCTAAAAAATAATAAAATAATGATAACATCATTTTCTACTTGTCCGGCCAATGTACTAATGTCAAGTTAAAACTGGAAATTTTCTGTCTCAAAACTTAAGGTTAATTGAGTTTTAGCATGCCTGTTATGGCATGTGAGCCTTTAGCAATGGCTAGATATTGGCATGTGATGGACCATGGTTCCTGAAATTTTACATCAAACTAGCTGGTAAATACAACAGACATGGAAAAGAGATACTCAACTGCTTCTCTTTTCTTTTAAAATATAGATTTCTTTGACCAACAAAAGTATTAGCTCTCTCTGAAAAGAAACAAACAGTACCTGTATACCAACCGACAGCTAAACAGAAAAAACGAAGAATAACTGAGCGAGCTTGAGTTAGTGTGTTAGTATTTGTTGCTATAAACAAAAACCACTGTATTTGATTGGCTAAGAGAGAGATTTTTGCACACGTGACATGTATACTTGTAAACAATATGGAGTCAAAACAAAAAATCACACCAAAATCAATCTATTTTAGACCCATTTAACGAATATTTATAGATTCCGGCGTAAACCAATCTTTGGTCTACCTGCATTCAAAATTTTAGAGCGTAAGATTTAATATTTCTTTAGTTAAGGATTTTAAAAAACTAGATTTGCCTAAAAAAAGGTGGTTTTTTGCCATTATCAAAGTTTCATGCTCTTGTTCTCAATTTCCAGGCACTTTCATAAACGATGTTATATCCCTGAAACAAAAATTTATCCAGCTTTTAACAGCAAATAAGTTTCAAGCAAAATATGCAAAATTCAAAGATATCTGGGAGGTTTTCTGCAACATGGTAAATCAAAAACTGGTAGTTTCAGAAAATCGATTAATCCAAATATCTTTTGAGTGAAAAGCTTAAATTAGAAATGGAAAAAAGTCGTGCCTGTAGATTTTTATCTAGTTTCATATGCTTTTTAAATTTTTCAAATTAAGTTAGAAATGACTGAGTAAAAGGTTAAAACAGGTTTTCCCAGTAAAAGGTTAAATCGTTTTGGTTTTTTAAGGGCCGAAAAACCTCAACCTCAAAAAAACTCATCTCACTTAGGGCTTAATTATATGATCCCGGTTAGCCGGGATTAAATTTCGTCCCACCTAAACAAGGCACTCGGCAAGCTGCTATTTGCCACATAAAAGTTAATTGCGATTATATGGCTCTAATTTTGTCCCGGTTGACCGGGCTCGAAAAGCTAATTTTTTTGATTAATAATTACTATGATGATTAGTTTTTGTTTGTTTTTAAACTTATAAAAAATACTTGAGAAAAGATTATAATAATCAGCAAAAAAACTGTGGCTTTGTTTTTTCTGACTTCATTCTTGGGAAAAAATATCAAACGCTTTTTTAGATCTCCGAAAACCGGGACAAAATTAGAGCCATATCATTGCAATATAATCTTTGGCCAACTGTCTTGTTGGGTTACTAATTACCTAGTTTTTGTGAGGAACAGTTGTGGCAAGTGTCACAAGCTATTTATATAATTTGCAGCTTCAATTTTTATTTATGATTTGCCAATGCTGATTCATTGACACTCTAGCCAACAATAACATAGGAAAATATGATGCTTTTTGCCCATTAAAGAAGAACTATCATATAATACCCTGATGAAAAATGTCCCACTTACCCAAGACGAAATTTTACCTCGGCTAACCGGGACTGTGTAATCAGCACCTTACATGTAAACTGGGTCTAAATGTTGGACATATATGTTCTTTGAATATCTGCTGCTGATATGAAAAGAGTTTTCTTGAAATGAAATCTACACAAAAGGGCTTTGTTATGACATTAATATTAAATATTATGTTATTTTAATCAAGCATTAATATTACCAAGAGTAAAAGAAAAAGCCTGGTTGATTCAAAATAAAAGCATGGTTTAAAAAAGATTGTTTGCAATGAAAAAGTCTAATCAAATGTCATCAAAAATAAGTGTAATCAAAAATAGAGAGAAAATACTAGTGCACACAATGTGATATATAGAAATATATTTTTTCTAGACGTTGTTTCAAAAAAACCTTTTCAATTAAATTAAACAGCTGATATAGGTTTCTGTCAGTATAAGTTTCTGTACATACAGTTTGCATGTTTCTAATGAAAGAAAACTGCTATATAATTGTTATAAGAGTGCTATTCTGAAAAGAGACTTTTATAGCATATTCTTTTTCGAAAAATTGGGAAGGAAAGCTGCCCACCTTTCTTTTTTCAAATGCCAAAGACTATTTTCCCTGGTTATTCCCCTGTTATTGCCAAAAGTTTTACATGACGTTTTCTTTAATTGTTCCATAATGGTTATGTTTTTTAGAAAAAATTTATCTCCAGCTTTTGCCTCTGGAAAAAAATAGAAGCATTTTCTACCAATTGTTCTCAAAAACAACTTTCATGATGACTCAATTTGTTTTTCGACATATTTTATTGAGTAAATTATCTAAAATTTTTATCCTTAAAATTTATTGGATGTGAAAAAGCTAAAGGTTTTTGAGTATGCCCAGTTGTGATGTCTTCAAGATGCGATAAAAAATGCTGACTTACAAATTCTACGATATCTAAGCATCCTAATGTTTTTACAAACAAAATTTCCAAGAGATCTCCAGTTTCAGATGTATTTCCAGAAGAAAATCAATACATAAATCCATTTTAGAATTTGAAAGTTCTGCTTTATTCACCCCCCTTTCATTTATTGTTGACACAGCAATAACTTGGCACACTAAAATAACTGACTAATATTTTTTTGTTTTTGGAGAGTTAGAATGGTCCTAATTTCAACAATATGTGCCTCCACCACTGTAAAAGTGACATTTTTGAGATTTGATGAGCCCACAAATTCAGAAAGAGCCTGGAACTAGTTATTCAAGTATGTTTCCAAAGAAAATGCAATTGAGTTTTCCTTTGTAAGTTTTGTAATCTTTTTCAAAGATTTTTTTGTGTGAAATATTTCATGAAATTATCATTTCTAGCTTTTTAGAAAATCAAATTTGGAATTTCTTAAACTATTGGATTCATTGAAATTAATCACAGCTCATCTTATTTCCCACAAACCTATTCTTCATGGTAGTGGTAAAAACTAAATGAAATTTAGTGGCAGTTAATACTTTTGCATGAAATCTGAACTCAAGGCAAAAAACGCAACAACACAATTATTGAAACCCTAAACATTTTAAACCCAGAACAAAACCCTTGCTATAACGTCATCGAATATCTCTCCATATATCCAATGATTTTAATTTTAGAGTAGCTTTTATGAGTTATTTTGTGGACGTATTGTGTGATGAAACCACCTGCATTGAAATGATGTCATAATAATGCCATCATGACGTCATTATAGCTTGGACGTCTTCAAAACAATAAAACTGCTATTTCTAGGTTTTTAATGACGTCATCACATTACTAGGGTGCACTAAAATATCAGAACGACCAAATTCTGTTCAATTGAGAGAATATATATATCTGTATGCCATCTTATGGCTATTCATGAAAAACATGTCAAATGGATATACCATTCTCATATTAAAAAATTTGATTGGCATTGCCCTCTCTGAAAATCTCGAACTTTGGTGCATTTTTTAAAAAATATACTCAAGTAAGAAGTTACTTTATAAACAATTCATATAGTTTTACCTCTTCACATCAACAATTATCATCTCAATTGTTTTAGCAGTCAATAAGTGGTGTGGTCAATTATAACCCTTGAAAATTAGAAAATATGACAATTTTTTGATATTTTTGATGATGTCGTCAAATGATCACATGATTTAGGTGGGAGAAGCTTATATGGAAACTACTAGTAATCTTTACTTTATATTTGTGCAAAGTTTTATCACAATTAGTTGAGTATTAGAGATAAAACTTTTGGTGCAGGGCTAGCTGTAAATATCTCAAGAAAGCAAAAATATTTTGAATAGACTTGATCTTGAATAAATGAATTTTAAGTATGACCTTTAACAATAGTAGATATTTGTTATAAGATATGTTGATGTTTTATCAAAACTCAACTAATACAAACACAAAACAATTAAAAAAGTGATTTGAAAATTTGTACCTCAAGACTGAAAATTGTAAGTAAACTTCACACAAATTTATGATACACTATCAATGCAAAAAGAACACAACAAGCACCATTTCAGCGCTAAACTCCTTAACCCTTTGCATGCTAGCCAATTTTGAAAAGGTGGACTTTTGCAAGGAAAGTATTCAAACGTAAAACAAGCTGTCTCTCTTGAACTAAAGCTTCCAAGAGATTGGCTTTGCTCTCATCGGAAAGAGCATTCGATTTCTTTTAGGTTAGGCCTAGATTGCATGGGTTGGGAGCTTTACTATGGCCACCTTTGTTCCCGGATTAGTCCCGGAACGAAGCTCAAAGGGCTAAAAACTGTGTAAGGGCTATAAAGAATTCCCTATCATCACAGCTAGCATTTTAATTATTCAATAGGTACTTGCATAGCATTTCAAAATATTGCACTTGATATTATGAAGGTACAAAAAATTATTGTTTTTCCTGTACAGTACAAGCACTTGACCTTCTGTAATCAAGAGAGTGGAAAATGTTTGTGAAAAAACAACAACATAAGAACAAAGGAAATGATATTTTGGGCAGCGCAGAAAATTCATATATAAGAAATATTGAATACCAAAGATCTTACCTGTAGAAAGGTGTTCTCAGACTTTTAAAGCGTTCTTGACCCGCAGTGTCCCATATTTGTAAAGTATATGTGACTCCACCTACTTTTACTTCCTTGTTCAAAAATTCAACACCAATAGTGTGGAACGATTGCTTATCAAATTTGTTATTTACAAATCGATTCATTAAGGCACTTTTTCCAACTGCCCCATCTCCAAGAATTATAACCTTTAAAAAATTTGGCTTTGTTGGCATATTTCCTAAATCTTTTTCTGCAATTTCAGTAACTCATCTTTTGGCAAATATCATACCATGTACCATTTTTTATCTACTGAAATAAAAATATATATTAAACGTAACATACAATATCACACTCATCAAAATGTAGTTTTTACATCAGACAAATACTGAGCCTTGCACTATTTCTATACCTATCAATTTTCACTTTTAACCCTATTCCAACTCGGGGAGGACGAGGGGGCAAAATGAGCCCCACTGTAGTTTTTTAGTAGTACTCAAAAATTGAAAAGGATTTTATTACCAAATTTTGTCACTTTTAACAAAATTTATCTCGGAAAATTTGCATCAAACAAAATTTTTTGTGAACAAGTCAACAAGTCTTTTGCCATGGTAGCGCCAAAAATTATGACTCAGTAGGTCAAATTTTAGTGTAGTTTTTCAGCAAAATTCGAATTTTTGTCAGAAAACTTCTGTAACTCAAAACGATTTCAAAGTACTTAAGTTTTAGAAGAGGAATAAAGAAAACCGCCCATAAAAAGCTCTTTTGCTTTGCTTTTAATGGCTTTCCAAAGTTGAAAACCTGAAAACCCTGATTTACGTTGACAAATTGGCAAAAATCATCACTTCACCAAATTTTGATGACATTAAAGATAAATATAAATATGGTACCAAAGTGTTCAAAATAAGGTGGTCTCTTGATGCACCAAGTTCATTGCTTTAACATAAGTGGTTCCCAAGATCTCATGGGGGCCCCCTGTTCTGAAGAGCCCCTAAAAAGCCCAGTTCTAATAGGGTTAAACCAAAGAAGTTGGCTAGTTTCAAATATGTCACCAGAGCTCTAAATTTGCTTGGCAATCACTTGCTGAATTGATTGTTGATGCTAATATAAGTTATCCTTGACAAAACATTGCCAGGTTAAAAAAATTGCACAGTTAGTTTCAGTTTTTGGAATGATAATAAATACCACAACAAGTAATGAATAGCAAAGATGAGAAAGCCATTCACTGTTAAATGGCATAACATAACAGTCTCTTGGCTGTTTTGAGCAAACAATACACAGTTTATATGACAAAACAAAAAAAATTTCTTCCTTACAAGAAAACCTAATGCACATTACAGCACTGGCCATTTCAAAGAAGAAACCACGCCTCACACTTGAAAGCAAATTACAAGGCTCCAACTTCCATATTACTCATTTGAATTTAACTGTAGGGGAAGGTGTATGTTGAGTCAAAATTATTTTATGACCCCTCCCCCCCCCAAACTAACAAAATTTGAAAGTAACATTTTGAAGAACTAAGAACTATGACAAATCTATGAAACCATTTTTCTGCAGAATGTTGTTAAACTGAGGATTCAAAGAAATATGAGCAGGCAATCACAGCGTATTCAGATCACAATGGAAGTTTTAGGATGCTCTCTACACTCCCTTAAGGATAATTTCATACCTTTCCCATCAAGTAGCAATTTCAAGTTGCTGGAAGATGGAAATAATGAAAGTTTGCATAAGATGAAGAAACAACCGAATCCCAAGGTAAAAAAAGTCAAACAAAACCAAGGAGTTTGCTCCCAAAGGCATTATACAGACTGCAGTAAAAACACCAGAAAACATCACAGCAAATATTGACACCAGGCAGGTAGCAGTCAAAGCCAAATCATAGGATGGGCATTTCACAGACATGATTTGTAAAATGCTTGAAGAATTACCTGCTTCTGAATTAAATCTTCAGAAAAAATTGAATTTCTGGAAAAATTGGTATCTTTGAACTACTACAGTAACATGAGACCTCCTAATGTATCCCTGAGAAACAACAATACATCTCATAGATCATTTTCAAATAACAACAGACCACAAACATTCAGCAGTGGAGCATCATCACCTATCCAATCTCCCAATTGTATTGATTTGCTTTATCAAAATATGCTTGGCAGTTCGATATATAGGTTAATATTTGTAAAAGATGGTTACAAATTCATATGAATGGTTTATTCTTAGATCAACTTTCGCACTTACTCAAATATCCTTTGTTAATAGAGCTGTGTGAACGATGACCAAAATTTCCATGAATTAGTCTTATTTACATGAAGATTTATCAATGAAAATTAATAAGTGGTTACATAAACCATTCAAACAAACCTAAATGTTAAGTATAGTATATAATAAGCACATAAAAAACTGTATACTATATTTTTTTGTCAAGAAAGCCATCAGACATATGACTGTAATTTCACTCTATTCTAAGGATATTTTGTAGGGTGACAGTAACAAGCGTAATGTCAACACCTTCTCAAGAAAAATTAGCCTGTATCCCAAACAGATTCTCATTTTCTCTCTACATTTGGGGAAACCTTTAATCACATATTTGGTTGTGATCGATTAGGCTTGCTTGTGGTTATGACTTATACCATGTTTGCTGCTAATGGAGAAACATCATCAGCAACAAACAAATAGGGTAATAGGATCATTACATTATTGATCAAACTACAAAGCCAGTTCTTTGGACTGAGGGAGAGGCTGTGATTCTGAAAGATTGAGCATTCTGTAGGGCTTTGTAAAGAGATGGATGCTTATATACACCACAATTGCTTCCCCAGTAGCCAACATGGACAAAAATACAGTATAACCATAATCAACCACAGCTAGAAGAACAATATTATAAAACCGTTTATAGTTATAAATAATGATAATTGAACCAAATGCTCATTAATGAGGATTTATATTCATTTTTGGGAATTTTTCATATGATGATGCTAAAAATTCCTGTCCAGAGTCCTAAAATCAAGAATTTAGAGTTCACTATTTTTGTACTTTAGAAGATTATCAAGGGAGAAAACATGTATTATCAGTATTTTCTTTATGGTTTCTAGTCAAATAAACTGGCATCATAGGCCTTTTAACCTCTTTATATATGAAATTTCTCAATTTTTCTCTTTTTTTTTAGAAAAATAAAAACTTTAATAGGGAGCTGAATAACTTAAAGGTGAATATGGGAAAAACAAAGCCAGCAGAAAAATGAGAAGCTACCACATTTTTGACACACCAATTTGCTACAGTGCTGAAACAAGGTCCATATTTTGTAAACTCTAGGAATAAGCACTTTTCTGATAAGCACTTTGCTGATAATAACAAAAAAATTAAAAACTAGCTTTAATACTCAAAATATCTAATCTAAAATTACTTCTAGATAACTTAATTCAATGAAAATGTATTCCTAGTAGCTATATACATAAGTTGAATTGAGCCTTCATTTCAGAACTAGGCAAAGCATCAATACAGGGAAAGCATCAATTCAGCATTGGCAATGTTTCTTATTTAAGATTTGTTTTGACTCTTTCTCACTTTCTGTTATATGTTAACATTTAGAACATATATCATTTGATGCTACGAACTTTGTATATGATCCAGCAACACGTCAATGAGAAATGAGAACCCAAGGCAGTTTTCTTCTTTCAATACCTGGTATTGATGCATTTTGATTAAATCCTTTTCCTTTAGGTTAAAACTCTTTGCAATGGAACTTCTTAATTAAGGAAGTAAATATTTCAATTCAAACCATGAAAACATTTTCCCTATGAATCAGAGAACAAAAAGAAAGCTCATGATCGTTACATGCTTAAAGAATAGAAAATATTTTATTAAAGAAAAAATGATCTCATCAGTATTACATTTTTGTGCTCTGACTAATTTTTGATTTTTTTCCTTGAATGAGACTCTGAAAAAGAGAACGATCCCATCTTATATGACAGGAAGTAAGTTTTGTTTTGATTCTCTGAGGTGACACAAATCGCACCAAAGCCTAATTTTCCTCCCAGTACTGTTTAAAAAATATCATATACACAACTTCAGGTCCTACAGTGCAGTCTGCTATGTGACAGTCCATTACTGCAAATAACAGTTAGCTTTTAATCAATCAATATAATTAATTTTTTATGAAAAATCTTATACAAATAGATATGTTATGTGAAAACTATAAACTATAAATAAAACTGGTTAAACTCTTCTCCTGCCTACCCTTATATTATAGATTGCATCAATAAACAGATTCTCAAGATAATGAAAAATGCTCATTAGATGTGTATGAGTACTTAAGGATGCTGCCAAAGAATAATATTATGGAAGGCAGTTCTTACTTGAGGAACTAAATTGTTTTTCAAAGGTTGATATTTATATACCTTGGCATGACTATAAAATTGGATAGAAGATTTCTAGTGGAAAGGAGCTAAAATTATACATTGCAAATTCTTTGAGGGTATGAGTAATAATTAAGATGATAGGCACAGTGCATAAAAAAGCATATTTAATTCTAATTATTAGCCTCTACCACTAAGAAAGTAACAAATACAAGTAGAAGGTGTTTGTGGAAATAAATTTTTGAGCACATTTCTATAGTTACTAATTGGAACTATATGACTTTCTGCTTACTTAAAGTCTGAAATTTTTACGTAAAGAAATTTTCACGGGTTGCTGCATTTGTGAATTTTTTACATTTCGCAGGAATTTAATTTCACGTTCTAACCAGATTCAAAAATTTCATAGGCATTAATTTTCACGACTTCATAAAACTTTTTATCCTTCTATAGTTTTGTATCCTGCAAAGTGTGTACGAAGAGATAATTTCTTATGAAATTTCACAAATCGAGTATAAAACTCATTTTTTACGGAATTTATTTTCACGAATATGGCCTATTCGCAAAATTTGCGAAAATTTCTTTACCTAAAAATTTCTGACTTTAAAGAAATTGCAGCAAAAAAAGGTGGAAGGATTAATGAAGGAGATACAAAAAGTTACAAAACCAGGAGGAAAAACTCACCTTGCTGACCTTTCTTATCTTGAAAATCAACAAGAACTGAAATATTTTATTTACACATTTTCGGGAGCAAAATTGATAGTCCGGTGGGGAATGTCGCTTTTACGCGTCCAGGTGGCATCTTTTGTGAAAAGTGTTTTGGAAGTTGATCTTTATAGGAAATTTGACGAGAAATCCGAAAAAATAGGGGCCATACTCTGAAAACGACGTCTGCAAGTCATTTAAATATGACGTCATTTTTTTCAAATATTGTAAGGACTTTCTAGTTTATTGTGCAGGATATTAGTAATGAAATGACAGTTTTGATGAAAATTGGCAAGGTATTTGAAAAATTTGGGTCAGGATTCTAAAACTGACGTTCGTCATAATGACATCCATTAATAATTTAAAAATCATATTAATTTTGCCAGTCAGACATTGTAATGACTTTCCAGTTTATTGTGCAGGATAAAAAGACTGAGCGGACAATTTCAACGGAAATTAGAAATAAATTCAAAAATCCAGGGACCTTTTCCTGATTGGACATTTCCACGTCATAATAACCTCATAATAACCTCATTTAAAAAATTTTAAAATGACGTTTATTTTGTCAGATATTGTGATGAATTTCTATTTTATTGTGCAGGATAGTAGCGGTGAAATCAGAAATTATTTATTTTGTCTTCTTACGAGTTGATGTAAATGTTGACGACAAATTGACCAATTTTTTTATTGAACGTCACAATAATGCTTCAACATCTTAATACTGCCTCACAATGTCCGGAAATATTAGAAAAAAATGGTAACAGTAACTAATTGAATAGGTAATTCCAACAAATTAAAATTGTAATCAGGTCTAAACAATCATTGGCTAAATATCACCAGCTAGGACGTCTGCCGTGCTGGGATTTGTGTCTGTGTTTTCGCAGTAAACGTCACACACAAGACAAAATGCTCAACAGCATTGGTTGCTACGTCGGCATGAACATTGGCAAGTTGATCAATTTACTAAAAGGAAAAGGTGATTTTCCCAGATAGTGATTTAATAAATGTTAACAATATGTTAGGAGTAAATATTAGCAACTTACCTTTGCATTTGCAAGACACAAAACCAACAAATACAGAAGGTACAATTTCGTCTTTCGATGTACAAGGTGTAAACTGACCTTCTTGGAATGTCCAACCACATTGACACAGTTCATTTAATTTCATATGCACTTCTAAAGCTTGGTAAGAAATATGAGCTTGATAACACCTCTCAAAATATGTTGTATTAAAACATCTTTCGCTGGAGGCACAGTCCTGGACTTTCTAGTTTTTACAAAATAACTCCAACCTGTGAGAAGAAGAAGTTTTTAGATTTCTATACATTAAAATTTCAAAAGAAGGGGATTTTGATGGTAATAAAAACAGGCCAAATGGCAAAACGTACAGGTATAACTCACCTCACATTACTGAATTTTTATTATATACATGGCCTGCGCCATAGGGGGGAGAGGGGTGGTTTGGACCCTGGCTCCCCCACTTTTTTATGAAGATTTTTTTCAGACAATCAATATAATTTGGACCTATTCTCAGAATAACAAGACAAACGCACACACTGGACACCTCCCCTTTCTTGAACGCCTTTGTGTAGTAGTTCAACTTATTTGGAATGATTGCATATAAAAAGAAAGATTAGCAAACCACAAAATGCTCCTGATATTTTCACCGTTCTAAGAATAAAGCTGAGAGAAAAAACGCTACTCATCCCAAACTACTCCCCACTAATGTTGCTGCAAGTGTGACACCAGAGAGATCTTTTTGGACCGCCCAAAGACTTAAAACTTGCCTGTGTTCTAAGATGTAACAAAAAAGATCCAATACACTCTCTATTTTAGATAAGCATGAGCAGTTGACTGATAAAAATTGCTTTTTTAAAGTCCAAGCAGGAAACGTAATTCCACACATAAGTAAAAGGATGAATATGCATGCTTAAATCATCGCTAAAACACTCAAAAACAGTACGCTTTTAAACATTCTAGAAGGTGTGGTTTCAAAATTTTCTTCTGCATTGGTGACAACCATGGTGGCACCTCCTCCGATAGTACATTACATATGCCCCCCCCCCCTGCTTCCAAATCCATGGCGCGGGGCCTGATAATACTTGATGACTGGTGGTATACTTTTTACAAAAAAATTCTTCAAGGTCATCTATTGAATCTTCACTCATTCCGTGTCCAACTTTGCCGAAAATGTACGCTTTTTCATTTTTTATACAGTACCAAACCAAAGAACTTTGCAACTGTGCTGCAACCGGTGAAGCAATGAGAACCAATCATTGCTTTAGATAAATCAAGAAATTCCTTGGATAGACCATAGACGTCTAAATATTCAATACCTTCAAAATGAGATATGAAATTTACTGCGATGTCAGTATCATTTGAACTTATCAAAACAATTCTTAATTCACAGAGTCCAACTAAGCTTCTCATGGTGGCAAATTTCTAAACCTAAGGAACTTCAGTCAACTTTTATCGAAGTTTCTTCTTCAAAAAATAAAAGTATTATTTGCGCATGCGTGTACAAACATCCTCATATGTCTATTGGTGAATTTATTGATGATTTCTACAGCCCCGTTTTAAAAAAAATTAGCATTGAAAACAAAACTTCTATACTCTCTGGGGACTATAACATTAATCTTCTACCAATCATGCTTTGATTAGTTTGACTGAAACTATTAAATAATATCTAGATTATGGCTATTTTGTCACAGGAATATTTATGGACCTCCAGAAAGCGTTTGATAAGGTCAACCACGAGATCTTGCTGAACAAACTAGTTTTTATGGGGTAAGAGGTATTCCTAATCAATGGATCAAGTCGAATTTAAGTAATCGTCGTCAGTATGTAAGCTTGTCTGGTGTCACATCTCGTGCGCAATCTGTTGAATGGGGTGTCCCACAGGGTTCTACATTGGGGCCACTTTTATTCATAATCTATATAAATGACCTTCAAGCTGTTTTTAAACATTGCATTGTCCATAATTTTGCTGATGATACAAATTTGCTTGTTCCGTCTAAGAAACCAGGCCAATGTGAATCCGTTTTGAACTTTGAACTCAAGACTTTAGTTGATTGGCTAAAGGCTAATAAATTATCTCTAAATGCAAGTAAAACTGAAATGATAATCTTTCACAAACCTACTCAAACACGTCCTGAAATTTCGATAAAAATTGATGGATTCAAACTCACTTCATCAGATTCAGTAAAATACATAGGTGTTCATATTGACGAAACTCTTTCCTGGAATATACAAATTGACGTTTTAAACTCTAAGCTAAACAAAATCAACGGAATTATCTCTAAACTTCGCCACTACTCTTCTATGCCTATTTTGATGTCTCTGTACTTTTCCCCTTTTTATTCAAATTTGTTATATGGTTGCCTGGCTTGGTTTCTTACTTCTACAACAAATTGACAGAAAATTTTTATTACCAAAAAAAAATGTGTTCGTATTGTGTTATTTAAATATCAGAGATGTCCTTCAAATAGTTCATTTACTGAACTCAAATTGCTTAAACGTTATTATATTATTAAGCTCCAACGTCTTCTCCTTGCCTTTGATTTTTTGCTTGATTTTACACCAATTGCACTTCTTGATTTATTCGAAAAAAAGGAAACTCACTAAGATTCTCAAAATTTTTAAAACCTCTGTCTGTCCATTCTTTGCTCCATGGTAAAGATTCTCTTCGGCATATTCTCCCTAAAGTTTGGAATGATTCTATTTCATCCAATCCAACCATTTCTGAGATTGCATCAAAAAAATCTTTTAAAACAAGCATCACTCTACATATTTTAGACTCCTATGAATCAATTTAACAATCCTCATATTTCTCGTGACCAATTCTCTCTTTCTCTCTTATTGTATCCGTTTTTATGTTATCGTTTATATTACGTCTTCCGATTTCTCTGATTATTGTTCTGACCGCATCAAGTCTGTTTTTTTTTTATTTGCATTCTGTCTTTTCACTTTCAATCACTTTCTTATCAGCTTTCATTTTCGTTTCTTTCTGCTCTTTCCACATTTCCAAACACAAACTATTAAAGTAGTGAACTAGGCTCCTATCCATGACAATGAAAATTACTTAATTATGCCATTACACTCCCCACTATAGCCCCTTGTTGTTTATTTTTTGGTCAATTTTTTATATACTTTTTGTTACTATTTAGTTTTTTGCAAATAAAAAGTTTTTTTTTCTCGTTTTTTTTTAGGTGGCTTATTCCTTAGCTTACCCTAGCGGTACTGCTTAAATCTCCTGCTCCATTCAGTGTGCATAGTAGCTACTGTTTTGTATTGTTTTGAATATTTATCTACACCTCAATGATATTTGTCAGTTAATTATATAAATTGTGCCACCGGGGTTACATTCCCCACTGAACTATGATGTAAAGAAAATCACCTTTTTTTAAATTGATTTCCAATAGAAGCTTAATTACACTATGAACAAGGACACTTGCTTGGAAAAAAACATGGAGCAGAAGTGCTCAATTTCAAGCATTTTCGTGGTTCAATCACTATTATTAATTCCGTAACGTCAGATTGATTCACGTACCAAAATTAATTTTTCTATATAATTAACCATATATAAAATCGTGGCCATACTTTCAAATTTTAACCCTATTTTGCATGGGCTTTTTTATGTACATTAGAAGCATGGGGGGGGGATAAAATTACCCCCCCCCAGGTTTAAATCGCCAATTCTTAACCAAAATGGGTAAAACTTACCACAAATGTAAAACAGCATGTGAAGTTTCAAAAAATAAAAAAATTGACCCCTCAGGTCACGTGACTAGGTGATGACGTCATCAAA
>JANSTP010024346.1:0-15091 GCA_025330745.1 Cladonema radiatum
TTAGATTGCATTTATGCATTTAGTTGCCCCCGTCAAATTTGTAATCATATAAATTTGACAAATAAATGAATGAATGAGAAAAATAGTAATACATAGCACTATTTATAGAATAATGAACATGAAAAAAATGTTATTTAAATAAAAGCGGGTATATTATTACATAAATTGCATACATGGTAATCAGAAAACAAAAAATAAACTTTTTTAACAATATAGTGAAAATATTTTTTAACGTCCTTCTGAAAATTATGTTTAACTTCGATTGAAAGTTTTTGACAATATGCGGAGGCAAATTTTTTGCCGCCATAAGGGTGATTTTTCATGATTACGACGAAATTCCCCTAAAAAATTGCAAAATTTGTGATGTCATCAAGTGTATAGAAAAGGTGCCTTAATCTTGAATGTTAAACATCTCAGGTTATAATACAATTTCATGAATGAAAATTTACAAACAAGTAGTACACATTAAGAAAAATTCAATTGCAAAGGAATTTTTCAAAAATAATACTCACTTCACTAGTTCCAGGCCCCCTTTCATTTTAGGGTCAGGCTCAATATCTACCTAACAAAACTTTTTTTCAACAAATACTCTTTTTTTGAGTTCAGAATCTTTTGAAGAACTTTGAAAACCAAAGCAAATTTCAAGAAATATTTTCAAAAGTCCAAAATTGAGGACAGTATGATCGCAACATTAGTGACTCTACTATATACCTTGAAATACTGCTTGATCAGTCAGGCAATTTTAGCGTCACCTTCACACTATTACTTGAATTGTTGAAATAGTGTTGGGAAACCATGAAATACATCATAATAACTTAGTTGTGACTTTGTTATAACAGGACCAAAGGGCAACAATTTTATTTAAGATTTATGGTGATGTCATCACATAGGGTGGACTTAAATATGTTTAATTTGTAATTATATGAATGAGGAAATTACATGAAGGAGCTATCAAATTACATACATTTTTTCATTTGGAGACCCCCTCAGGAAGATATATCAGAATCACATTAAAATACCAAATAGCTAGAAATACATAATTACATTAGTTATTACATAATCACATAGAATTACATAAGTCTAAACAACCATAACTCATTTCTCTAAAATATAAATATTCTCCATTAAATCCCTGAGCAAACTTATGGGGAAAAAATTTTTCCTGAAATTATTCACTTTCAAGGATTTTATTGCTAGGGCATTTTGCAGTCCTGTCTTTTCAATTTAACTGACATGGTAAAATAACGTTTTCTCTTTCGATAGCTGTGGTAAAACAAATGCATAGCAATTTCGTAAAAAAACATTTGAAAATAGTTTGTTAATTTCCTATCCATATTCTATCAATCTATTTATTCATTCTTTAGAGCAATCCTACCTATCATTCTAAAATAGCTTTTGACCCTATTCAACATATTTTTTATGGTTATTCAAGCCATAATTTCAGAAATGGTGCCCTATTGGGGGACATTAACACATGTACATAAAAATGAATTGAAGATATTTTATTGTTTCCAAGCTGCTTTAAAAGTGATGATGTCATCAAAATACTTGAAAGACTGATTTTGTGATTGTGCCAGTGTTAGAGACAGCAATAACCCAACACATTGAAAATAAGATCAACATGATGTGTCCACCCTAACTAAATTAATTTAAACACTTAAGTTGCCAAAGCTAAGAGACATCTAGAAATGTGCAATAGAATGCAATGTTTTTAATACAACATACAGTAACTAAGCAGAGTGATGACATCACCATGAATGAATGTCTATAACAAACAGAGACCAAGATTCAGCAAAGTTTGGTACAAATATTATTATCAGAAAACAATGACTCCAAATTTCACAGAAAAAATATCAAGAGCAAAGGTATTTTGGGAGGGCTGAATACCAAAAAGGATTAAGAAAAGAAAATTTTAAAATCACTCTAATTCTAGTTTTCAACTATAATTTTCACCATAGTAAGTATTTGTCTTAAGCAAGAAAGGCATAAAACCAAAGCAATCATTTCTTAAACAATGTGTTATTAGCAATACACAATTTAACTTTTTTCGTTGTTGCTAGGCAACACTCTAGCAGAGGTAAACAAACCTTTGCATGACTTCAACAAAGAATCCTACTAAACAGGCTCTGTCCTTCAGTCATCTCTTGTTCTCCCTGGCAAAAACTACTTTAGAAGCCTTCTCCACCATCTTTTTTTAAATCCAATATACTTTCAAAGTATATCCAGTGAAATTGCATTCAAATTGCTGACATCAACAAATAAAAACTAGCAGGAAAATATTCGCGTCTAACTTTCATTCTTCTTCACTCTGTTCTTTACACATGATATATAAACATGGAATCAAGCGAAAATTCTAATAATTTAACAATAAATAACTTCAAGTTAATGAGCATTGATTCTCTTAGAATCACTTAGGAAAAAATCCCATGAGGCACACTTTGAGACATTGGTATCAAGGTATGTATTTCTACTCTTACTCTTAGAATTTTAAGGATTGAAGTTTTATATTTTGTATAAATTTTCTTAGCGCTTTCTCCTGTTATAAATCAAATTTAGCAGTGGACAAAGATATATCTAAAGATATATATCTACCATGATATATCTACTTTTTTGATCAGAATTATTACCTCGGATGATTTTTAGCATCAACTTGACTGTGAATACAAAGAGGGAAAGGCATTCTGATATTTTGATCGGAATTTTGTTAAGGAAGTATTTTGATACCGAATAAACGAAAAGAGTAACGTTTTCTCGAAAGTAAAGTGACGCCATCACAGAGAATATCTTCTACCCCATACAAAGTTTGGAATTGCAGCAAAACAGAAAAATCATGGGGGCAGAATAATGAGCGCTTATCGTAAATGCACAGCGGGTTTATTAGGTAGTTGCAACCGTGTAATTGCAACACATAAAGAAGCTGCAGTTGCGGCAGGAATTACAAAGTCAACATGTACCAGCCAAGCACCCAAATGGAATGTTCCAGCAGCTACAAAAACAATACTTTGCATAAAACCCATCAAAGATTTTGAAAGATTAATTCTCATAGGGTTAAAAAAACTAACAAAGAGGATGCTAAAGCAAATAAAGCACCTTTTCAGGCCTTTTAACCATTGTATGATAGTGTAGAAAAACAAAACTGGATATGCGTCAGCTCATTTACTCAAAAATAAAGGACAAATTACCTAATTCAAGGTTTGTTGAGGTAATGGAAAGCAGGAAAAAGCAAACAGTAAAAATGTTTTGTTGGAGGGTAATACTCTCTCTATAACTCACCGGTCAAACTCTCATATTTACAATTGTGTATTGAATCAAGTTGAAAAAATAGAACAGTTTACTGAAAGCATAAAAAAAACAAAGAACAAATAACTCAAATATAAGAAATAACTAAAAATCAAACTGATTCAGCAATATGGCAAGACCAGAGGAAGGGTAGAATGACAGCTTCCAAGTTCCATCAAGTTCACACCCAAATAAAAACTTTAGAAACTGCGCCAGAGCAAAATGCTAGAAAACTCATTCAACAATTAGTGCATTGAAAGCAATTCGAAACTGTTTTAACAAAACATGGTATAGTAATGGAATTAGATGCAAAGAAAACAAACCCAGGCAAAACTATTGATACAGATAATCCCTTTTTATCAGTGAGCCCAGATATCGAAGGGAGTTGTGAGTGTTGTGGTGAATTTGTGGTGGAGATAAAATGTCCCTACTCTGTGAGTCACACTGTACCAGCAGCTGAGAATCTAGCTTATCTTACAAATTCAAGGACAATTGGCTATCACACAAAGATCATTTGCATGGTTTTTTGTATTTATAGGAATGATATTATATCAAGATGAATATATTGGCAAAACATTTAAAATCATTAAAAAAGTTTTGATGCTAGCATTTGGTAATTAAACTTATCACAAAAAATAATGGGAAGCAAAATAACACACTTGATAAAAGTAATGGGGCACCTTCGTCCCATTAGATTTTAGTTTCAACCAATACAAAAGAAATATCCCTAATAATTTATTGACATTTATTGACTATAAAAGCATGATACTGTCTAGACTAATCTTTGAATATTGGATCTTTCAAATTCAAAAAGGCAGCACAAACAGTAATAATATCATCAATATTGTGTAAAGATCTTATTGGAAACTCATAAGAGAGTATTTTAAAGGTTCGATTTTGCTTATTACTTGCTCAAAAAGAATAGGTAAATTAGCCACGGTTTTTGTTTTTATAATATCTGAATGCAACATTTGGTAAGATCCTTGCTTTCCTTGGGTATAAATAAAGCTATGTTGTGAGCCAAACATTTTGATTCGATGTTAAATGCTTTATCAGCCATTACTTGGGAATGCATGGGAACATTGTCCAAGAAATTTGAATCACTAATGATTTTTTTGTCTGGTATAATACCAGGATATGCAGATGAAACAAAACCTTTTGCTGAATTAGGAGTGGATGATATTAATACTTCTGACATATTTTGGTGTTTATAATCGGACCATGCCATCTTTTGAGGATCAGGATTTTTTAGAGTTTCCAAGAAAACTTCAAAACAATCAATAATATGGTTAACATCTTTGCACTTTTCAAATTTCTTTGGACAAGTAAAATTTAAACTACTTTTATCTGGTGTAAACATAATTGATGATAAAATTTTTGATAATCCTTTTGTCCACAAATTGAACATTGAAGAAATACTTGCCATGCTAATTTTGAAGCGTCTTGCTAAATCTTTTTCCACTGAAGCAAGCTTTGAAGTTCATCATGATCGAAAGGAATTCGCCTCTGCTGTTTAGCTGTGATTTTCTTCCCAATTTTTTAGGTGGTTGTTTAAACTTTCAAGACAATTTTACTTTTGTGTTGGTTTTCCTTTTCCATTCCCTTTTCACGTAAGGATAAGCAAGATCATGAACAATATTAAATGTTTTTAATGACTGAATCTCAGTATAAAACAACACATCTGTGTAATTTTTTAGTAACGCTTCGTAAATTGATGTCTTCCATTCACAACTTTGCTTTTGCTTTGCTGATAACTTTTGGATTTGCCTACATTTTGTGCATTTTAAACTAAGCTGATTTTGTAAGGTCTTTATCGATTCAGATTTAAGATAATTATCTGTGGATAAAGATGTGTGCTTCCCTTTTAAGTCATTGTATCTTGTTTGAAGATTTGTTACTCTTTGCTTAAGTTCTTTCAATATTTTCTTGTATGTATGGGACATTATTTTGAATGTCTTCAGTTGATTCTGGACAAATTTGCACAATCAACTTTTGTCAAAGAATCACACCCTTGAAACTCCAGTAGAAGGTTTTTCACTTTTTTATCCCCACCATCATACCCAAGATATGGAATTGGGAACACAAAACCCTTTTCAAAATGGTTTGAGCAAACTCTTGATTTTGAACATGGACTCAAAAGCTTTCTTGTTTTGGGGTCAACTCAGTTGATAAGGTTTTTCCAGATCTTTTTCTCCTTTGGTCTTTTCACCTTTCTAGGAAATGGTCTTAGTCTGAAAATTTAAGAACAGGATAGATCAAAAATCCATTAAATAAAAACGATACCAAAAGAGGTTAATAACTAATGCATATTTACTTTTCTTTCAAAAACAATAGTTAGCAAACTTACTTGAAAGGTTATCCATATCCACAGCTTCCCACACACTTTGCACTGCTCACTTTGCCATTTCCCCAACCTATATTCTATATTACTGCATCCAGTGACTGCACAATGAGTTGACATAACAGTCAATACAAAATATATATATTTTAAAGGAAGATATTAAATTTTAAAAATCTAAATGAAAATTTTGTGCAGTGTTTCTGTCTTTCAACTGCGCTCAGAACATTTAACTACCTCCTCTTGCTTTACTGTATTTTCGTTGACGGCCTTGCACACGTCAACTCCAAAAAAAGTAAATTGTGTGTTGCACTCAAAATTCCCATTTCAGGCAAACAGATTTAAGTAATTATTAACATGTAATGTTAAATTTACCTTTCTAAAGGAGCAACATGCTGACTAATGATTGATGATTCATTTTGAGGTTCCTAAAATAAGAAGTAACACATTCAAATGGCTTTAAACCAAGCACTAACAGAATTTTTCTGAAATTATATCTGAATATACAAAAAAAGGTGTTGTTTTGTGAGGAAAAATCAGCAATTATTTATCTCATTTGAAGCTTAATGCTAACTTGTAAGTACTATCGGGGGTTAATACACTACTTTGCAAATTCAAAAAAGGCAAAATAATGAAATCAAAACCATAAGTTTACATCCCTTTACTTCCCTAAAAAAGGGCCAAAACTAAAATTTATTTATATTAATTTCATCTATATATATTTATATTTTTATTATATGAAGGAGCTTCACCTCCACAATCACGATATTAACATTTATTATAATTAAAAATGGATATCAAAACATTGGGTACAATACAAAACAAAAGACAAGATATAAAATTACTTTTCAGTTCTTTTGCAATCAAAGGAAATAAAATTAGTAGATTGAAAATGAAAATAGAGTAAAATGGATGAAAGTACAAAGATAACAATATCAGCATTATCAAAAACACAATTGTTCAAAAACGTACAAATGGAAAAAAGAACAGAATAGCTGAAGTAATGACAAAATTATGAGTATCAGGGACAAAGATGTAAAAGTGTCCTGGAATCATCAATCGTATACCATAGTCTGTATTTCGAAGTTAATACAATATAGAAGATGACTATGGATCCCCAGCAGCAATGCTCAATTGCCACCATCCAAATTATATTCAATGTCAGCAAGTATATCTTGAAGACAGTGATCAAAATAACGGTCGGATATCGGTGAAAGTCGATAAAAATGACTAGTCCGTCGGTTTTTTTCAAATTGAAAAAAGTTATTTTACTGACTCCAATATCTTTGAAAAATCATGTATCACAAGTAAATATAAATTATGAGCCTTAGTTGGATTATTCTTATTAATTTGTATATGAAACGTTTTTCATAATGATGTAAACATGACGAAAGACAATCAATGTTTCAAAAACATTGATCAATAAGACGTCGCAAAAGGGATTTTATCTGAGCCTCTGTGTAACCCACACTATTTTTGCATTGTTTATTGGAAACATAATAGCAGTTGTTTTCAACTGCTAAATATTTCACTACGTTCCTCAGTCTTAGCTTCTCCATTAAAAACAAAATCAATCTGCTCTTCCAGTAACTTTATTAGATCTTTTTGTGTAATTTTGTATAAAGAGTTGAAAAGTCAAAAGTAGAAATTCCTTTTATCTTTTTTCTGTCATTGCTTTTATCCACTTTATTTGTTTTTTTTCAAAGCATTTTGAACAACCCAAAATGGTGGTGTGCATCGAAAAACTGGAAACAGGAAAAGGGCAGAAGATCGGAATTTTCCAGCTCAAAGCACAGCTTCAAAAGTTTTTATAAAAATATGCTGGCTTAGATAAAATTTTCATTCAAGCTATCCATTATGAAGAAAAACCAACATTTTTAATACCAAAATATTTATATAGCAGCTTTAAAAATATCTTTACTATCTGGTTGTCTAACTACGAGGTTTGGTGATCTATCTGGTTCAAGCCAACACGACTGCCAGGGCCGGATTTCAGAACATAAACCCTGCCGGAGCTGGAAACAGAATATTCTGCAAGATTTTGGCCGGAGCCGGAACCGGAATTAAAAAACCAGATTTTGCACACTACTAACCCAAAACCTATTGTATCCTCTTTATAAAGTGGCCTTGTTTTCAAATCACCTTGACTGTTGAAATAATCTTAGAAAACATGTTAGATATTACCTTAGTAATAGGTTTTGTTGAAAAATGTGAGGAGGCAACAGTGAATCATGCTCGGCTTGGTTGATAATGCGTTTGTGGAAGCCAATAGATTATAGACAAGCACAATTCTTTTCTGTGATAGTTAAATTATTATGTTGACATCTTTCTACATTGTTATGGATGATCATGTCTATGTCTTCATTTATTAATTCATATGAACTATTTTTGTTTCCTCTGTTAGCTGCTGGCGGTAAAATCTTTCACAAATAATTACTATGAATTTAGAAGCCTTGTCCATAGGCACTAAAACAAATTGAGAATGCAGTTCTCGAAGAGATTCGAAAACATATATATATTAAAAGCGTTGCGTGACGCTCCTTTGATGGAAGTGGGCATGCCTTATTTGGAAAACGAAAGTGAAAAAGAAGATTTTCATTGGCTCAAATCTGTGTCAAAGAAAAACCTATCAGGAAACGTTAAACTGTCCATAAATTCATTTGTATTTTATTGACCAAAATTGGTACACAAATACTCCAGATGGTCTTGCATATACTGTGCCCAATTTGACAGTTTGTTGCTATGGCAACAGCTTATGACATCATTAGAAGTTCAATGTTGAAAATTTTCTATAACGTCTTGGCGATTTTGGCGGTTTGTTGCTATGGAGATTGCCTATGATGTCATAAAAGGACAATTTTTGAAATTTTTTATAACTTTACCTGTACTTTGTCATTTGTAACAAAACTTGGTACCCATACTCCCATACTCCCCAAAAGATTTTTAGGCCAATTTTGGTGGTTGGTTGCTATGGCAACAGCCTATGACATCATTAGAAGGTCCATTTTAGAAAACTTTTATAACTTCTTCTGTACTTTGCCTTTAGTAACCAAACTTAGAACACATATACTTCAAATGATTCTGAATATTTTTCACCCATATTTTTAACTTTTGGTTGCTATGGCAATAGCCTATGACTAATTTTCAAAAATGTTTATAGCTTTCCTTATACTATTTTTAGTGATCAAAATTGGTACACATATACCCTAAATGGTTTCGGAAATTTTTAGACAAATTTTGACTGTTGGTTGCTATGGTTGCTATTGCTAGGCCTATCTTTTACTTTTTTTCTCACCTTTTTTAAACGACAGATAGCGTATTGCCAGCAAGGGATCGAGTAGCAATCTTTCTCTTGATCTGCGCTTCTAGGATTATAACGTTGATGCTTGATAATAATACCAGTAGTCTAAACTATGTCTTAAAGACTTTAGAACATTGATGTAAGTATAGGATCGCAAAGCAATCTGGGACTGTGTTAGCAGGCCTATATGACACATCAGCATTTACTTTAGAACTGGGAGATCTATTATTTAATCCTGTTCACATTGCAACCATCTATGATCTTATAAGTGTAGTAACTTACATAAAAAAACTTGATAACAAGACCAATAATTTAAAACATGTCTTAGAGATTTTTAGAAAATTGATATATAATGGGATCGTGGACCAATCTTGGACTGCGTTAGCAGGCAAATATGACGCTTCAGCATCGCTTCAGCATCGTGCGACACTTCGTGCAGCTAGTTAAGATTATTTACAATAGGATGTACTTTATGGGCAACAACAGTGTCTCTTAAACGCTGAATTTTAATTTGAACCACTTCAATTATTTTATTTTTCCATTCAGCTAAATTATTCTCACAAAGTTCATATTTTTCTTCTAGCTGTAATGATAGAGTATCCAAACCTAACTTAATTGATCGAAAACACTTTTCAAAATTTATAAATTTGTCCTTCAAATAATTTGGTTCCTTAGACAAAAGCTTGCACAGTTTCTTATTTCCACAATTATTAAATCACCTGTGACTATATGTCCATGACTTGAATCTTTGTAGATTGATGTTGCGCATAAACATTCTGGCAAATTATTTATGTAGTATTTTCCACCTATCTTTTTAAATTCAATATTAGTCATAGTTTCCTTATAGTTCAAGGTTTTGTTACAAATGGGACAGCTGAGCTTCATAGCAGCTGAGCTTCGTAGGAATATTTTCCTCCTTCTGTAAAACTTTAGGGAGATGATCTGTCACTTCACTTGATCGAAAGACTCTTGATAAATGAATTTTTAACTATACCCTTATTTACAAAGTTTACAATTTTTTAGTGATTTTTTAGTAGATTTTCCAGGCTTACTCGCCAATTCGGTAGCAAACTTAGGGTTAATCATATCTAAAATGTATAGATGATATTGATCTTCAGTCCCATATATATCTGTCATGTTGGCTATCTAAAACTCTGCACCCTATTACTCATTTAGAACATCTATTTAGTAAAATTCGGACATTGTTATAAACATTTTTTAAACCAAGTCTGAACCTTTCATCTGCTAGTTTAAAGAAACTGTCAACTGGTATTTTTCAATTCCTAATAGTGTAATCTTTTGAAGGTCTTGATCGAAATGATCTTAGATTACTTCTAGTTAACTTAGGGAAAAGAGGGCCAACTGCAATATCATATTTAGAAAAATTCGTTTTTTTGGTGTAAGCCTTTTCAATTCATTCATATGGACAAATTCTTCTCTTCAAACAAAAAGAAAAATAAAAACATTTGAAAACATTTTTTTAAAAAACGTAAAAGTTCTAACTCCTTTTGTATGATGGTAGTGGAGAAAAAGTGTATGTATTGCAATACCTCACAAAACTATAAAAACATTTGTGTATAAATGTTTAGTTTCAAATTTAGTATCTTCTTCTTTCTAACCTTTCTTCTCAAACATGCAAACCTTTGATATAGTAATTTTTAGCCAATAAAAATTTGTTTCTTTAGTATATGGCATAACAGTAAACTTACAATTCTGAAACTTCTCAGGTCTGTAGATGATCCATGTTAACAACAAATTAGTGTCTTCTTTTGCCAATTTTTCCTCTCTTAAAAACCTTACTTTTTAAAATAATTGACCACATCATTACGTTGTCGTTTTATTAGAGAAGATTTGTTAAGCAAATTTGAATTTGTTACTCATTATACCACAATGTTTTTTAGGGTTATGAACATGGCTGAAAAATTAAACTGTTTCTATCAAGTAGCTCAGAAAGCAAGAAAGCACTTAGGTTCCTCATGGTACTTAAATTCACTTGATTCTTGCTGAGACCCAGCGCTTTAAACATAGCTTACTACATAAGCTGATATGCTAAGCCATGGGAACCTTGGTTAGAAAGAGTGAAGATGGGAAGAAGCTGCTATCAAAACCTTGTCTGTCTTGAAAATAAAAAAGGTTTGAAAGGCTCAAAAGCTGAAATTTTGCTGCGCAGTGCACGTCTTGTTTTAAATTTTAAAACAAAAATATCTAATAGTGACTCTTTAATGCTTGGCAAACTATCTCATGTCTAATATCTTGTTAAGTGTCTTAAAACCAGAAGGGGTATTTTTTCCTATACCTTATGGCTTATTTATCCTATCTGATTGTATTTTTTTTCTATTGGATGGAGGGTTTTTTGCTTACCTTTCACTTCATTGATAATAAATAAAAGTTATGTTACCAATTAAAGCCAAAAAAGCCAAGGAAAAAAATTCAGCCACTAACTTTAGTCAACTTAAAGTCACTAAAAAAAGCAAAGCAGTGCCATTCCTTGCTGTATCGTTGAAAATTGGGATTTATGATCGAAAAATCTAGTTTCAAATAGAAAGATCTACATTCACTCTTTTGGCATTTCACTTTTACAAATTAAATACATTCTCTTGATATTACATTGAACATTCTATTGAAAAATGAAAATAACATCTCAACAAAATCTGTGAATAATTTAAATAAAAATCCTGTTTCAGATATATAAACAATAATTTTCTTTTTCACTTTAATTATTGTAAAACTATGCCAATGGTCTTTGGTGAATGAATGAATTGTTCACCATAGCCTATTGTTTTACAATATTATAGGCAGTGTTTGAAATAAAGGATTTTTAGTTGGCCGAATGTTTTAATGCCACCCACATGGTTGGGTGGCGAAGAAAATTTTGCATTCTGAATGCTCTAAAATGGCTAGGTTTTCCACCTTGTTGTAATAACACTAAAAAAGTAATAACCAAACAAAAACATATTCAGAGTCTTGTATTGACGGGAAAACTGTGTTTCTTGATTCTTAGAGTTTTATTTTCAGAGCTTTGTTTTAAAAATTACATCTATTCTATGGATGGAACAGCATCCAGTTTTGGTATTCAGAGATTTTATTTGAAGAAACAAAGTGCCTCTATGGCTTAAAGAACGTCCTGTTTTGTTACTCAGAGCTTTGCTTTGAAGAAATAAAACCATAGATATTGTTAGGTCTCTACAACAGAGCTGAGAATGAGAGCAGCTAATAATTAAATTCACAAAGTAATCAAGGAACCTGAGTAATAAGCGCTGTATAATGCCATTGTGGTGCAAAAGAAGCGTTCAACAAGAAGGGAGCCGAAAACATTCAAAGTCTTGGAATCTAATTCTAGAGATAAACAACATTTAAAACTTATTTGCCAGGCATATTAAGTTGAAATCGTTTGAAAATAAGGAAAAATGAAGACCTTCTTTGACTCTCAATTCTGCCTTTCTCCTGCGTACTAATAAGAAACATGTTGAAATTAACAATATTATGATATTGGATAAGCCATAAAAATATCAACTAGAGCTACTTTGCAGGTCAACTCTCACAAAAGAATTCCTGATAAAGCTTTAAAACCTAAAGAAAAACTCTTCATACCTATTGAGTTCATATTGAACATATAGCAAAACTGACAACATTTTAAGACTTCTTTTGCTTAAGATTAAAATTTCAAATAAATTGCTATTTTGAAACTATAATACATAATGAAAAAGGTGAATATATGGTTGTGTCATCAAAGCCTACTGATGTTAAACATTCAATAAAAGTAACATCAATTGAAGTCTGCATGAAATTATGAATCATGTCAAACTTTTTTTAGTCAAAGCATCATTATTTCGTCCTGACAATGACAATTAAAACAAACAAATGAGAAGTATGTCAAGAGGACAATATTAATAAAACTAAGCATTTGATGCCAAATCATATCAATCAATAACACTTTTTTGTAGATTAACACAAAAAAATTTAAGATGTTTCTACAATTTAAAAGGATTCAAAGGTCAGGAGCATTGTCGCCATCTTATTTTGCAAAATCTTAAAAAAGAATATTCTAGCTAGATCACTACATTGAATTATTGGAATCTTACCAGAAAGTATGTGCAACAGATACAAATTAAGTCGCCACAAATATTACTTATCCTTCAACATTTGACATATTGAACATTATTGATTTCAACGTCACTTTAAGATCTGGTTACTTGTAACTTCGTTCAAAAATTAGAGCAACAAGAGTATAAATCTGCAACAATTTGCAATTTTACAATAGTTCCATTTATTGACTTTTTCAGCTAATTGCGAAAATCATCTAATAAAGAACCAATTTGAAATGAATTTAAGATTTGCTGCATTTTCATCTCTTGGAAAAATGATGAGATTGCGAAGGCTAAGGGCAAGGGATAGCTAGCTTACAGTAGCTAGCTTGTTAGCTTACACTTAGCTAACTGGCTTTTTCCAACACAGAAACTACTTAAAAACTTCAAGACTTTCTAACTAGCAATTTAAACAATTAAACAATCTAAACAAAGCATACTAATCCAATCTTGAAACTTAAGCCAGCTAAGAGAGGCTAAATCTTTCAAAAACAACATCCCAAATTTTGCCAAATTGGTTTTTGCAAAATTCTGCTTTAAAACTTCTTTCAAACAAAACAGATAAAATCTCAAATACATTAAATACACCCAATACATTATTTTATCATCTTCCCAAGCTAATACAATAAAGTAAAAAACAATTTACAAACGCCATAATTCATCTCACAGCCCTTGACAGCCATGCTGCCACCATGCTTCCACCACTTCAAAATAAAATTTTTGAAACTAAACTGAAAAATTATCCGAGTCCCAATTAAATCAAGAACTTGGGTGTATTAGGGCGGAGATACTGACAATTTCTTTCGAGAAAGTTCCCCAACAGATTCCAAACTTTGTGACTGGCATAATAAGAAAAAAATTAAGAAATATTCGAAGAAGACGGCTGCAAGACTCTCACTTTCGTGAGAGAACAAACCATAGCAACAAAAAAATCTTGCCATAAAGTTACATACAAACTAAAAGGAGAACAGCAAATAAA
The DNA here is from genome assembly GCA_025330745.1 of Cladonema radiatum. Taxonomy (NCBI): domain Eukaryota; kingdom Metazoa; phylum Cnidaria; class Hydrozoa; order Anthoathecata; family Cladonematidae; genus Cladonema; species Cladonema radiatum. Next base: position 13,983 of record JANSTP010024346.1, read on the forward strand.
TTATCATGCTGAAAATTATTTTTTATTGCTTTCAAAATACTTCTTAGGTTTCGCTTACATAGACTGAGTACTTCATAATTTTTTAAACAATTTTTATAAAGTTTAATTGAAATGGCATGTGCAAGAGAAAACAGAACTGGTTACGTTCTGGTTGGCTTGTTCATAAAAAGGATCTTCATTTCTTAAATGGTATTTTTATGGCTGCCTTGAGGAAGCTAAATTTTGAGGATATAAATGATTAAATCAAAAAATTGAATGTTGATATTTGTTTGAATAAAAACTACAAATTTTCAAAAGACTAATTTCAATAGTTCTACACTATTCGTCTATAAAATTAGTCTCGTAAAAACATTAACATACAGAATATACAAAATAAACAACACATGGAAAGGGATTGACAAAGACCTCGAATTCATGAAAAATCTTTTACTTAAAAACTAGTATCCCAAAATCCCAGTATCCCTTATTGATAAATCTATTGAAAAATATGTTTCCAACAAAGTAACTGACCAATGAGCGAAGAAAAAACAATTGGCTGATCGTTTCTACAAACTTCCATTGATTGGCAATTGTTCAAAAAATACAGGAAAACAGCTTTCGAAAATTGCAGCCTAAATGAAGCTGATGACAAATAATGTTTTTCTATTTTAGATTGGGCAAGAAACAAAGGAGACCTTAGAGTGATGGAGGGTTTGTATATAGATTGGGAAAGTCCCTATCTCATCATTCTATATTACTCTCTGTATAATCGATTCACTCATTATCTTTCCACTTTGGTTTTCTTAACAACTTAAACTTACATTTGCAGCTATTTTGAATTTATGACGTCACAAATGATTTCAACATTTAGGTAAATTGACACCATTGCATCGTATTTCAAATATTTATAGTTTTTAGAAATGCTATATTAATGTAACAACCTCCCTAAAGATGGAAAAAAATAGTCTGAAATATGTTGGAAATAAATTCTAAAAGATTTGTAGTTTTTATTTAAACAATCATACATTTTGTGCTCAAAAGATCAATTCAATTTTTTCAATTCAATTCAATTTATTTCAATATAAGAAAAATATAAATAATTTACAAAATAATTACGAAATGCAGACAAA
>JANSTP010024457.1:0-26053 GCA_025330745.1 Cladonema radiatum
CTTGTTCAATGACTAACCCACTAAGGGAAACACTTGACAGCATGAAAGTCTCACTTTGCATATTTGAGGAAAGACATGTCTTTCTTTTACCATTATTGGTGAGCAAAGTATTTTCTTTTGTGATAAATTGACCTCCTTGACTTGGCTCTATACTTTTTGAACAAACTGAAAAAATATAATACAAAACTAAAAACTATAACACTCTATTTAAACTTAATAATTAACATGGATTGAGTTTAACCTTTTTGTGCAACTTTCATAAAATTCCAGAATATTTTGGAAAGTAGGATATAATACAACATATAGATGCCAAAACTTTGTAATTTAAAAGCACGCAGCCATTGAATTATGACTCGCTGCACATAGCGTCTCTCTGACAACAAAATCTGTTTAGACTAAAGACACAGTCAAAGATAGAGATTCGTGTGCAAAGACCCATTCATAGATAGAAAAAAAAAAGTTAAAAGATCAATGAAACAGTATTAACCCTGACAGTCCCAATATCGAAATTTCCAGGAACGAGGGTGGCAAGGCGCAAAAATGGCTGGTATTCTAAGGGTTAATTCAAGAGAGTTAAAATTCAAAAGATTAAATTTGGGTATAAAATCTTCAAGACTCCCCGTGCTTTTTGGGTGTCATATTTAATAATGCATGGTGAAGTATTATTTTACGTTTTCAAAAAATTTCCATGCTATCATGGCAACAAGGACGAAAAATTAGTCCTGAGATCTTTAAAATTTTTAAAGATATTTTTATATTAAGATTTGCTAATGAAAATATCACTAGCTTCTTTTTAATTAATTACATGAAATTTCCATATTTCGGATTGCATTGAAATTTTCAAAATTCCAATTTGGTGTTAACATGGTAACAGTAACAAAATGTTGACCCATTTGGGTCATTTGTGGTATATGTATACCAAGTTTTATTGGTAAAAAAATGACAAAAAGAATATGCCTTTCATCGTAAAATATCATAGAATTTAAATAATAAGATTTTGGGCTTCAATTCTCAGCTTCATATGATTTTCATACAAGTTCCAGCACTCATGAAAAAATTTTGACTTGTTAAACTTTTTCTAACTTACTTTCTGCACATCCATAAAACTCAAACTTGACACACATTTTCTTGCTGAAAAATAATCTGATCTTTCGCAATGTCAACGCCTGATCTTCAAATACATGCCTTGTAGTGACGTTGCCACCAGAATGATAAAATTTCTACCACAGCAGAAAGAGAGAACACAAAAATCATTATATTAAATAAATAGACTCTTAATTGAAAATAAAATAGACTTTTTTAAAAAAACCCAGGAATTTTAAAAGATGGCATCAAAGAAACAATAGATTACAGTTTTGACGACATTGCAAATGAATGATGAATCTATAACCAGTGTGTTAAATATTTCAATGAGGAAAAATTTTCACTACAGAAATGATAGAAGATTTAGTAAGAAACTTTCTCTTGATAAAAGATCATTACCCTTTTTCTTTGCGTACCATCATTATTAGGTGCCCAAACAGACCTGAATTCTGAATCTGCAGCATATTCTAGATCAATTGACCACTTATCAGCTGTATCTCCTTGTAAAGCAATTCCATTTAATGTTACCAAAACTCCAAAATCAACTGTTATATGGTCATCACTTGCACTCATACACCAACCTTTCTTATGATTCAAGCGAGCATCTGATGGCTTTGTGGGTGACTGACTGTTGGATGCAGTTATTTGTTTATTTTCTATAACATTTGATTCCATTCCAAGCGTGTAACTACATGGATCTAATCAAACACAAACACAAGGTTCCAATAAACATCCCGCTTTCAAAAATCATCTAAGAAACACACTGTGAAATAACCAATGTAATATCTTTTCTTTGATAATTTTCCTAATCAGACATGCTATTTTTCAATAAATAAATAAAAACATTTTTATAAATAAAGTTATAATAAAAAAGTAATATGTCTATGATACCAAAAATTATCAAAAAAATATATTACATTCAAAGCCAAACCAAGTTATGGTTTCTTTTATAGCAGGGAGATATCTTATTGAAATGGATGTCCATTTTGTCCAGTTTGTATGTCTATGATCTTGACTTCATACATCTTCACTATTACAACCATACTCTCATGATACAGCATTAAGATTTGCAGCAAAAACATTGTGAAAAGGAAATTCTTGTGGAATAGTTTTATTGTTGGATTATGACCCATCTTACAAAAAATATTGTAATTAATCCTAAACTAATAAGAAATGATAGGGAAAGTAGATAGAAGAAACAAAATGGAAGTTACTCAAAACTGCTAAATAAAAGTAATACTAAATTAAATTGACTTGAATTAAGATAAGAGTGATAAGCAAATTATGATAAGAATAACAGATCAAATGACTAGCCTTGATTGTCAACCAGCATTTTAACGGTAGCACTCCATAAACCAGGTATGGTATCTTTTTTTGTGAATGCCCTCACCTAAAATTATGTTGGACAGAAAATTAACAGCATATAAAAAGCGAAGAGACTAATTTCTATAAATAGTTTATATGAGAAATTACTTACTGTAATTACTAAGTGTTAAAATAAATGAAACATGCACAAGACAGCCAACATGTGGACCATAAAAAAGTGGTCTTCTTATACATGTCATTAAGAAAAATAGAAAACATCAAATTGGTGCCAAGAGTTAGTGGTATTTATGAACAATGATTTTCTAATAGAGGTGTTCGCTTTAGCAGATTACACTGTTATTGATTGTAAAAATTAAAAAATAATACTAAATAGATTGTAACTGACCCTACAAGAATATTCAAGCTTTGGAGCAATTTCATATATTGATGCTTTTGTTTTCCCAATGACTTTTTCAGTGATTATTTCCAAACCATTGCTTCTTTCACATTGGACCATATAACTTGAGATCAAACCGTTTGCAATCTTTGGTACATCCCATGCTATAATCTTTTCTAATGTTTTTAAATTTGTTGGTGGCTCCGATGCTATATAATTAAAAAATTATTACAGCCAAGAGCTTTAAGTGCTTGTATATAAATTTAATAGACAGTGTTCCACAGCAGGCTTGGTCATAAGAAAATCTCCAGGCGAATGGTCATCACTCTTCTCACTTAGTTTTAGGTGAATGTTTATACATATTTTGGTAAAGTAGCCATTATCATGGCGAGTTATTTAATATTATTTTTACAAGTGCAAAAGTTGAATTCTTGAAAACATTGAGATGTGTGTGAAGGTGTGCCTGTGTGACTGCACAATTTCTATGACTAGGCCTGAATAGGAAATTAAATTATTTAAACAAATTGTCAAGATTTGTTAATTAAACAATAATCGCTATAGAGAGGTGGTTGCTAAGTTAGATTTCACTGGAAATTAAAAGGGTCTTTAAAGAAAATTTGATAGAAAATCGAACTTGAGGCTTTTTTCTAAAAATGTCATCAAAAAACCATTTTTACCTTTTGCGATATGATCATCTGATCATTTTAAAATAGACAAAATGATAATAAAAAACCATAAGAAAAAACGCCAAAAAAACATCAGCTTTCAAAAAATGTCTGAGTCAAATCAATGACTCTGCAAAAACGCCTTGATTGTTATCCGATTTGTGGCTATACAAAAATACAAGGAGACAAATCATTTGATGCATTTTCATTCTTTTTCCTGCATAATAATGTGATGCATACAACTGAGTAAGTACGTAAATTTATTTACGTAATTTTTACATTTCCAATATTTATTTAATTCTTGTAGATTCCAATACTCATTTTAAATTTACTGATGTTAGCTTTTTTGTACATATTTATTTGTTTATGTGTCAATTTTAGTTTTTGTTTTTTACTTGTTAAATTTTATGTATGACAGGTAGGTCGGTAACTTCGCTGCCTCTACTTTTATGTACAATTGACAGAATCATTAAAAGAAAGAATAATTATAATAATTCTTATGCGTAACAGTAACTCAAATCACAGCACTTCATTGAATGAAAGAACAAAATATGAAAGCAAAATAATAGAGTGTACAAAATAGTAATTGTAATAATGAAATAAGTGAATAGAAAAAATAGAATGAAAATGAAAGAAAAATGTTCTGTTATACCTGACTCATCTGTTTGAAACGAAAATTTCTGTTCTGATGAATGATAATATTTGTTCGCACTTTTCAAATAAAGGGTATAATTTGTGAAAGGTTTCAATCTGTCAAGCTTCATATCTCTAGAATCTTTACTCAAAGTGTCTGATATCAACAAAAAACCATTGGGATCAATTAATTTTCGGTAATAAGATATTACAGGAAATATTTGACCATTCAAATTTAAATTCCATGAAATCTTAGCACTTTTGGCAGTAACATCTGTTGCTTTAAAATTAACGGGCTCAGCAGGGATTTCTATGGAATAAAAATAGTACCTTGAATCATTTTTAAAAAAGAAATCATAAAATAATCATGAGATAGAAATAAAACATTCAAGAATGTGTGCTTGGTCAGGAATGAGAAAACTCTAGCCTATATTTTGAACATTTCTTTTTGTTGAAATCATTCTTTTCTTTAGAATAGACCAAGTAACCTGGCCTGTTATGTTTTCATATTTTTAAACCCACATTCTCTAATGGTCGAAGTTAACTTAAATAGTAATATGGTCCACTAAAAATTTGGTTAATATGACCATTTACAAAAAGGAAAAGAAATATAGAGGAATGGGCTTTTAGGTTCGTACTAATGCTGGCATCATATTTGGGGACTGTTACTGGTCCCAAGATAGGTTGTCAAGCCTTTTATTGTTAGGTTTTAATTGCAACTGAAAAACATTGTTGAACTTGTATGCGAACTTTTACTAAAAGCATATTTTCTAAGAATCGTTTATTTGATCAGGCCTAATCTTGAATAGAAAGTGAAACCTGTATAAGACGACCATACTAGGGACCATAAAAAAATGGTCTTTTTAGAGAGGTGGTCTTCTTATACAGGTTAAAAACAATATAAATCGCTATTTTGGCACCAAGAATGTGTCGTCATTAGAGACGGGTGGTCTTCTTATAGAGGTAGTTGTTTTTGCAGGTTTCACTGTACTTTCTGAAAGAGTTTCTGAAATGCGTATGTTGTTCAATATATTAAATCTTGTAGTATAATTTTATTCTCCTTTTAAAAAGAAGTTTTAAATTAAAAACATAACATAACAAATAATTTTTGAAAATGCATTAAAAGTAACAAACCTGGATAGTCCACAGATAAGATTTTCGGTGCACTTTCAATTTTCTTATTATTGCCATCTAGTTTGGCAACACAAGTGTAAGTAGCTGTACAATAAAATGTGTTTCTAGTCTCATCATCTGAACAATTTCTGTACATCGGCAAAATTGATGGAAGTTCTCGATTGAATTTAACATTAACTTTTTGGTATCCAATTTCCACAAAATCTTGACCATCTTTAGTCACAGTGTAGTTTGTATTTGTCGATATTTTATTTTGAAATACAAACAAATCAATGCTTTCCGGTTGCAAATTTTGGACTTCACACAAAAGGACTTTTGTGGAAGATGTCCAAGTAATAACTGGGGGTGGTATTTTCTCTATGAAGACATATATACTTTAATATTTATTTTTTCAAGAATATAAATATACTGAATATAATTCATTCACCCATAATGTTACTAAAGAGACACTATCAGATCAAAAAAATTTTTTTACCTCAATATCTACTTGAAAAAGGGGAAAAAGGACCTTTTGTGATTAAAACGAATGTATTTGCTAAAAGAAATTGGTATAGGTCAGCTGCTCTTACCAACCATTTATGAGATAATTTTCAAAAGAGGATATTTCTTCTATGACTTTTTTAAAATAAAAAAATTTCTTTAAGGCCCTGTTAGATCGTAAATTATTAGCTAAACTATTCCATAAAGTTACTTAAAATAGAATAGCTCACGTAATAATTTATCGTGTATCGTTTAGTAAACTATTCGAAAATTATTCAAAAAAGCAAAAAATTAATTTAATTTGCCTTGGAATAAAATCAAATTATTTTGATTTTATTCTGAATAATTTAGCAAAGTTCAAAGGATGCCGACATCTCACTATACATTTACACAAAAGTATGTTGTACAAACGTTAATTACATCACATTTTTAAAAATGAAGGCAATAAGGGAACTAGCTACCTTTTATCGCATATGGTTTTTGACGAGTTTTGCAAACTTTATTTGCCTTTTTGAATATTTCAAGTGTTTTTTAATGATAAAGATTGTTCAAGTGGCCTCAGCATTTTCGTTTTCGTTTTCAGAAATTCAAAGATTCCTTATATACCATGCATGAAGATAACATAGTCGAACAAACTAAAATTTCTTCAACTGCTTCCTCCATGCTTGATGAATGAATGGACTTGATACTTAAAATCTTAAAAGTTTAAATACTATTTTATTAATTTTTTTATTCGTGTATTTGACCATAAAATAAATTATTACAATAATTTTCCTGTTACTATTTAAGGAAAAGTTTAGTGAATAGTTTATTGTCTAACAGGGCCTTTACAATCTTTTCAAAATAAATGTTGTTCATTTGGCTTGATCTATGACGTCACTTCAAAAAAAGAAATAAATATCCATAAAAACATCACAACAAAAATAATGAGCTCTAAATAAATGACTCATTTTATATTAAGCCAATTTTATTGTTTTTCACCTTAAAAAAACAATATTCGGTTCGATGCATTTTCCCTATTTTTAGCCCAAATATGTAAGTAATTGACACAATAAATATTTTTCTGAAATAAATCATTAATATATTGTATCTGAAGAACAAAAAAAATTTCTAACTACAGATTTATTTTTCGGCCATGGTCATTTTAGTAGGAAAAGTAAACAAACAAGAGATTTGAACATTTTATAGTATATTTAAAACCTTAGCTTTTGACATCTGACGGATATCATTATCAAAGTAAAATAAATTGGACAAACCAAGTACTATATACATGCAAAAAATAATAGACCAACACATAAAAAATGTTTCAAATGGGAGTAAAATAATTAATTAAAAGACACAATCAATATAATTGATACAAGCTCAATTTAAAGTCATTAGTACCGTTCAAGGTCGGTTTCTTTGATAATATATATTGAGAGACTGCTTAATTAGCAGAAAATAATTATTACTAGCAGAGTCAATTATTTCAAAATTATTGAAATTCGAAATATGGTGATGTTTGATCATGTGATGAGTGATTGAAGATTTAGCTGAGTCAAGGTTCTTAACAGCATTTTGGTGTTCATTTTTTCTTTCCCATAATGTTCTTTTAGTGATGTAAATCTGGTTACAATCTGCACAAGTGTACTTATAAACTACCATACTTTTTGAAAAAAGAAGTATCTTGTCTTTGTATGGAAACAAGTTCCCAATATTAAGTTTATTTCTAAAAACAACCTGAACTTTAATTTCGCGAAAACAATGAGAAATAAGGATTTGGACTTGTTTACCAAGAATGTCACTGCTTTTGCCCAATAAGGACACACTAAAATCATTTTCAACTTATCAGGATCTTCAGGAATGGAAATGTTGTGCCTTACTTGCTTTCGTTTCCTGACAAAGTTAGCAATATTAAAATTGATAGTTCCTTCTGGATAACCATTTTTTAATAAAAGATTCTTGAGAAAATTAACTTCATCATTAAAGATACCTTTGTTTGAACATATTTTCCGAAAACAATCTAGAAGAGTGTTAATAATGTTGATTTTATATTTTCTTCAGGCCTGAAGATAAATGGCGTGCGATCACACTTGCATGCGCCCACACACATCTAAAATGAAATAAGGGGAGTGTTTTATCAAACACCTAAATTTTGTTTTCTTATTGTGGGGTGTGGCACACCTTAAAAGATTTAATATTACCCAAAGTTACCATAACGTTATACTTTCATACTGTATACGAAGTTTGAAATCAGTAAAATAGCCAATGAAGAGCAGTTTCTTTTATCTCTGATAAAGAGAATGCAAAATAAGCATCCCTCTAGTATTCTGAATCGAGCTGAATCCCATTTTGTATGTAAACCTGCGAAACACTTGTTTCAAAACAAAACTCATCACTTCGTTGAGAATGTGTAACCATAACATCTAAAAACTGTAATTTTCAATTTTCCTCAATTAAGTGAGTGTGAATTAAATATTTGCATGTTTTTTATTCAGAAATGTCAAAAAAGAAAAAGCATCTTCTCTGTTTAGAAATCCAACAAACCTGTCATCAACATAGAGCTTCCAGAAGAATGGGAATTGATCTCTAGCATTATGAATGTGTTTTTCTTTGAAATTACACATATAGATATTTGCTAATATGGGGCCAGGAGGTGAACACATCGCAACACCATCCATTGATCGTAAAAATGTCCATTGAAAATAAAGTGTCATTCTTTAGTTGCAAATATCAATAAATTTTTAAACTCGCGTCTAGGCCAACTTGTAGGATTTAAACAACAATAAAGTCTATCAAGAGCTATTTTGTTGGTTTCCAGTAGAGGTAAGTTGATGAACAATGAGACTATGTCAAAAAACACACAACAAGATTTTCTGCTCGAAGTTTATATTTTCGTTCCATTCATTAAACTCAAAAGAATCTTTGATCGAATGTTCATTAAAACTTATTGGTTTTAATACTTCAAATAAATACTTAACAAGTTTACAGTTATATGTATTGATTGATGAGAGGTCTTTGAGGTTTTTTGGTAGGCCATACATTACTCCAGGTTCAGAAACAGAAAGACATATTTTCTTGTACAAATATTTGTCAATTTAACTCTTTTTTTAGTGTTTTCAATTCATCAATTAATTTGTCTTTTTTCAAAAATTTAATTTTAGAATTTGGCTAAGATGTTCTCCATTTTTTCAAAATAAACAGATTTATCAATTCTTACAACTCTGTTACCTTTATCTGGTCTGGTAATTATAATGTTTTTGTTATTTCCAACGTTTTGTAAAACATCCCATTCCTCTTGTTTTAGCAATTGATTTTGGTTATCATAATTATAATCATAAATATAAGACAAAGATAAGTCTTTCCATTTTGTTTTCAGCCAGTCTAGGTCGTCAGACATTAAATCAGTATTCTTTTCAAAGTCTCTTTAAAACATTTCAAACGAGCATTTATTATCAGTTTTGTTGACTCTTTTTGGTGGTAAACAAAACTTCAAACCATGAGCAAGGGCAGATACTTCATTATCATCAGAAAATTTAAAAGGAAAATTGCTGTTTTTAGACGTTATGGTTACACATTCTCAACGAAATGATCTGTTTTGTTTTGAAATAAGTGTTTATAGAAAGAAGACTTTCACAGCAGGGGTTAATACAGAAAAACATAGTAAAGGTCGTTTTTGATATTTGTGCCCAAATGTTTTCTGTCCGAATTAATTTTCCTCACAAAAAGCAAAGAGATTTTTTCATTTGGTTAACTGAATAGAGTTTTAGTAGGCATTTTTAATGACACCTCTTCATCGATTGTACCACATGTAATGAGGAAAGAATAAGTAGGGTATGCCATATAAAACTTTTATGTAATTTGGGCACATTTTTTTGTGTGCCCAAAATCGGTATACTGGTACCGGTATATACAAAATGGGACTCTTTTCTTCCAAGAAAGTATAAAATCAACATTATTAACACTCTTCTAGATTGTTTTTGGAAAATATGTTCAAACAAAGGTTTCTTTAATGAAGAAGTTAGTTTTCTCAAGAATCTTTTATTAAAAAATGGTTATCCAGAAGGAACTATCAATTTTAATATTGCTAACTTTGTCAGGAAACGAAAGCAAGTAAGGCACAACATTTCCATTCCTGAAGGTCCTGGTAAGTTGAAAATAATTTAAGGGCTTCCTCATTTGCACAAAATAAGTCAAAAACCTTATTTCCAAACTTTTTTTGCAGAACTAAAGTCAGGTTGTTTTTAGAAATAAACTTAATATTGGGAACTTGTTGTCATACAAAAATAAGATTGTTCTTTTTTCAAAAAGTATGGTAGTTTATAAGTACACTTGCGCAGATTGTAACCAGATATTTATTACTAAAAGAACATTATGGAAAAGAAAAAATGAACACCAAAATGCTGTTAAGAACCTTGACTCAGCTAAATCTTCAATCACTCATCACATGATCAAACATCACCATATTTCGAATTTCAATAATTTTGAAATAATTGACTCTGCTAATAATAATAATTTTCTGCTAATTAAGCAGTCTCTCAATATATTATCAAACAGACCGACCTTGAACGATACTAATGACTTTAAATTGAGCTTGTATCAATTATATTGATTGTGTCTTTTGATTAATTTTTTTTATCCCATTTGTAACATTTTTAGGCAGTGGTCTATTATTTTTTGCATGTATATAGTACTTGGTTTGTCCAATTTATTTTACTTTGATAATGATATCCGCCAGATGTCAAAAGCTAAGATTTTAAATATACTATAAAATTTTCAAATCTTTTATTTGTTTACTTTTCCTATTAGAATCAAAAAATCTCATAGTGCCTCTTTAATCAACTGAATGGAAGGATTGTGTAGGTAAGTAGAGTTTTATGCAACCATTTTTGGCTAGGTCCGTTTTTAGCTTGAAGACTGGGTTTTCTTTGTATAAAGTTAACTAATAATGTACAAACAGACAATGAATTGTTAAAGCTAGAAATCTACAAATTCTTTTATAGACTGCTTCTTATCTTCCATAATACTTTATGACATAATATTTATTTGGTTTGTATATTTATGATTAAAAAAATGAAAAAGAATACCAATAATCAAGTTTATCAGATTATGTACTGTAATTGTGGTCAAAGCAACACCTATGTAAAGTTAACAACATATAAACAAAGTTATCTTGACCTTACTCTTTTATAATAATCCCTTGATAATTGAAGATATGCTCTGACCAGGAATAAAATACATGATACAGTTTTTCTCCTGTGAGTTTATAATCTTTCAGAGATTGAGTTTAGTAACTCAGGAAAATATCAAGTTCTTACGACCGTTATACAGTTCTACAAATTGCCTGCATAAAACCTGCTTTTTTGTTATATTGTCAATGTAATTACTGACTTTTGTCTCATATTATTACGTTAATATATATTTCTTAACTGAAAAAAAATTTGAATGAACTCACTGTTTCTGCATCCAGCAAATTCAAAACGAGCAGCACATTCATTCGCAATTGGACATACCACGAACAAACGCAAACATCTTGCAAAGATTGGTGTTGAAAACATCAGCAACTTTGTTTCATATCGGTTTTGAGAGCTGTAAAATTCCTTAAAAAGGAAGAATTTTATTTTTTTAATGAGCAAATAATTGCCTAAAATTTGGCATAGTTGAAGATTAAAATAAACCTCTAGTAAAATAAATTTAAATAGACAAGAAGAAACACTCTGCTTAATCCTTCTGTCATTGATCAAAAAGCAATTGCAGAAAATAAACACTTAAGAACTGATAGAAACTTTTCTTCCAGTATGGAAGGAATAAGAAACATAATAAGAGAAAACAATCATTCACACTGTTTTACAGACAAAATATCTTCGCCTTGAAAATAATAAATGTGAATATAAATATTAGTAATGTCATGGTTTTTATTCTGACAAAGTTTCTAAAAAGTTTAAAAAATTTATATCAGTAAAAAACAAGAAACAGCAAGTAATGTAAAACCTGAACCAAAAAGTTGCTGTGTGGTGAACAATTTAGATGCTGAGATAGACTAACTAATTAACTAAAAGTTCAGTTTAAGGGGAGTGTCGTCCTTAAAAACAACTTAATCTCAAATTAAAGAGTTCATTATGATATAAAACAATCTTTTTACAGAATTGGAAAATTTATTTTCCTTCAGGATTATATTAAGGCTAAAAGATTTTAGGGCATGCTCAGTTGTCATGTCATGGAGATGAATTTAAAAAAGCATAATATCTAAGCATCTGTACTTTTTTATGATACAAAATTTTTTAGGCAATCTTCTTTTTCAAGTGTTCCTCCTAGAAATCAATAAATTAATTTCAGAATTTAAACTTGTTTGTTGCTCCAGTCCCTTTACATTTTTTGCTGACATGGCAATAACTTGAGATGCAAAAATATCCGGATGTAAATTTTTTGTTTTTTGAAAATTGTAATAGTCCAAATTTTAAAGTGATTTGCCTCAATTGCTGAGAAAATATCGCTCTGGAGATTTAATTGGCAGGCATGAATTAAAAAGGGTCTGGAAATAGTTACCCAAGTCTATTTCCCAAAAAACACAATTGGTTTTTTCCAATAAGTGTCAAAATTTATGGAAAATTTCATGAAATTATCTGTTATAGTTTTTTAGATATTTGATTTTGTAATTTCTTTAAATATCTGACACATTTTGATGTCATCACAACCAAGATTATATTATTAAAAACATTAGCTGTCAGTATCTCATGAACGAAAAATACTTCTTAATTCCATAGAACAAACAATCCTTTAACCATGTGAAGTTCTCTTCTAATTGACCTGAGCTTAAAAAAAGTGGACTTTAAGTATGACTCTCTTTTTCTGTCCTCTTAAGCAACTATTAAGTACAACACTACATTGTGTCGCAGCCCTGGTCATAAGAAAATCTGTAGGCGAGTGGTCATCACACTCCTCTTTTAAACTTAGGCATAACTTTATAAATATTTTTGCTAGATTGCCTATTGTCATGGTGAGTTATTCAATATTTTAGGAGAGTCATAACTCCACTCCTAAATGAATGTAGGTGTGTTTGGGGGCGTGCACATGTCATTGCACACCTCTTATGACCAGGTCTGTGTCATTATTGGTTCAGCAGAGATGACCTATTGAGATAAATCATTACATTTCTTCAGAGAATGAATCTCTCTAGGAAAGACTTCAGAAACACTTTAAATTTGGTTGCATAAATGCTCCTAAAATAGATGCTGCAAATCTTGATATACCAAATATGTTCTTTAAATGTATACTTTTATCAAGAGAATAATATAAAGGTGATTCCATTGTAAGAAAAGGTTTGGATATTACATAATAATTAGCCTTTTCTCAATGAAATCAGTTGCCTGCTTAAGGCGTTCTAAATAAAGTTATCATAGCTGCTGATCAAATCATCAGAAAACATTTGAACTACTGTTGAAGTTCAAAAGCATTCTACCAATTAATAGTGAAAGACTATATGGAATAAGGAATATAGGAAATGTGTGAGACATTAAATATTGAAAGTTCAGCAGCTTAAGTCTGTGGTGTAATGGACTTTATGAAAGACAAAATCAAAGTGAAGCGATGAAAGTCCTAAGCAAAAAACTTTATGATACATAAACTATCAACTATGAAATTATTTTCAAAAATAAACAATATACCTTGAAAATGATACCTTTTCAGAATCATGTGTAATCTAAATTTTTATGTGTTGGATTTCCCAAAGCATAAATAAATGAAATACTGCCTTAACCTTTAGCATGCGAAAAAAGTATATATCCGTTTGAAAAACGTATATATACGTTTTCTTAGTATATGATTACTTTGGTTAGGAAAAGGGACGAAGGAGCTTAGTTACACTCCATCTGAGTGCTTTTTTATGATATATATGGACAAAGAGACAGAGAAATAAACTTTCAAAAAAGCAGAAAGTTTTTAGCGAGCACCTGGGCAAAAGACCATAAATTTTTTTATACTTACCAATGTTTTTTAGCCCAAAATCAGTTATAAAAGCAAAGAATATCACTTAACATCATTATCAAAGTATTATTCCTGCTATGTTAAAGGAAAAACAAGAAGATTGGATGAAAAAGTTGGCATTTTGAGGTTCCAATAAAGACTTTCCAATAAAGACTTGCCCTCTTTATGGGATGGTTATATTTAGTAGCTGCGAAATGCTGGTCTAATTGGCAGTAATCAGAGACTTTTTTGACTGTTTGGAACCTTATTTGAGTTATTATGAGATATATTATGAGATGGATGGCTTTTTCAGTAGTTATTGACTTTATTTTCAAAGAAATGGACACACACGTTTGTTGTTGCGATATGGTTTTAATAATCCTCTGTTACCAGCAATTTACGATGAAATGCTATGTCGATTTTTGTCACCTGTAGATACTCCTTTTTATTGAAACCTTCCAAGAATGAAGTATAAACTATAAACAAAAACTTAAAGTATGTTTTGAGCTGTATTTGTGAGAGGTAGCGAATTGGCCAATACTATTTACGAAGGTACTAAAAAGATGACTTTCCAACATTTTTTTTGTCCAAATTTAGTTGCATTTATTTTCTTATAGTAATTGGTATCAAGTGTCATTTGTATATCAAATTGTAGATAATTAAAAGAGGTTTCCAGAATGGGCTTATTTTTTTGATAAGCTTGAGTAGTTATCAAGTTACAGCATTTTTTTTAAGGTATGGCATATTTCTAAAAAATGCAGCGCACTGTGGTCATGAACATGAAAAAATTGGCGCATGCTAAAGGTTAATTAGTGTTAGTAAGCTCAATGTTATTGCATCATTCAAAATAGGTTAAGATAAAAACGATAGGTACAAATATTTTCACCGCTGTATCTATGAATAAATAGAAGTTTTACTAGTATATACCAAGTCTATGTTTAACTGAGCAGCATGCATAAGTTTACGAAATGCGAAAAAAATCTAATGAATAAATGGTCTTAAGGAATCACAATAGTGTCTCTAGAATGTTAACAATGAAGGTATTATTTTTTAGTTGTGTAAAAAATTGAAGAGCTTGCAGAAAAAGTGTCTGAATTTATTCACTTCAGTGTCTGCAATCAATTCACATATTAAATATATTTCCAAACTTGAAACTACAGGAGATTCTTGCAATTACAGGCATCAAGACCTTTCATTAAAATGCATATTGGATATTATATTGTCATATATCTTTTTTTGGAAAGGAAAACAAACAATGGGTATAGAGAACATTAAGCACAAATTCGTTGATAATTATGATGGAAAAAAAGAGTTGATCTTAATTAGTAATTGCTTATGCTTTGCATCACAAAAAGCAACACATTGAAAAGGACATACAAAGCAATGAAAGAGACTTACTAAATTTGAATGGTTTGATCTATATTTATGCCAACCATTATTCCAAATTGTTTTCTTGTAATGATATTCCACAGAAAACTTTTGTATATGACTTGCATAAAATCCTTGTCCTTGAACAAAAACTCCAGTTATGAGAACGATATCTTCCATGCAAGCTTGCCAATATCTGTCCCCATTGCGATCTACAATTATTAAAGAATGAGAAAAAATTATGTGATAGCTATCAATATTATCATTACTGCTGGAATTTAGACAAAGTTCCGACCAAAAATGCAATATTTTTACCATCTTCATCAGAAGCCCAGTCCCCTTTGATCAAATTCAATCGACCATTTTTCGGTTCATTGTGTGGAGATTTACCATCATCCCAAGATGTTGACGCTGTATATGTGATGCCATCTTTGTTGGCTTCTATACCAAGCTTTTCAATGCAATCTTGAAAAGAGAACAAGTTCCGGCATAAATGAAATACAATTTTTCTAGTGGGTTTCGATTATATTAATGGAAGCTTAGTCAGTCAGGGAAATACTACATTTGCGGTATATGAATTTCTACTGCAAACGCGGTATAATTCAAAAACCAAGATTCAATCGCGAGATAAACTGAAATTCTGAAATACAACATTTAGCTTGTGTAGCCATTCATTTGCTGATTCACAAAAATTGCGCAGGTGAAAATTTTTTTCCTTAGGCTAAAATTTTTATTTCCGTATAAGGTGCCATTTGATTATAAAATTAATTTGTGCTACTTTGAGCATGCGTGCGATGATAGGTTTTTATAGAATTTCCATTGAAAAAAACATGAAAAAATATAAAAGGAAAATTGTAGTAAGTTTTGTAAGTAAAATTTGTAAAAGAGCAAATTTTGATTTCACCTGATTGACACCCATACAGTTGAATTTGTAAACAAGTTGATAAAGATGATTTATGAACAAGCTTCACATATTTACAATATTGTTCATTTGTCAGCCAACTTGTAAGCACTTCTTCTGATTCAATATTTCCACCAAATAGCTAAATAAAATTTTTCTCTGTGCTGAGCAAAGAAAAAAACACTGAGCTATCAACATTCAACAAGGAACTCAACCAGAAAATGTTAGACTAAAAGCAAAATGAGATTATTCATTACTGTCACCAGGGTATGTTTCAGATAATCAACATGTCGGGTTTGCCCTTCTTGTTGTTTTCATAAAAGATCAACAAAAGCGTGCCCATAAAACAGAAAATCTATCCCTTTTTTTACTGTTTTCAGATAAAAAAACCCCTTGTCTATAGTTCCATGCATTTATAGAAAACAGCCGACTTTGAATGGAAATTGTAAAAGAACTGAAAAAATACTCTTGACCTACAGCACAAATAAGATTATTAACTTCCTGATCACAATATCACTTATGTCTACATTCTTTAAAAACATGCTTTTTCCTTGAATTAAGTTATCTTACCCTAGACTGATCTACTGGTTTGAAGTTGTTTCCATCAGCACTGCATATTATTTGAAAATTGATATCTTGTATAAATGATTGATTTTTGTTCAAGAAACTCATTCCACTTAATTTCACTGGTTTACAAAATGTGTACAGCAACTCATCATCTTTTTTCATGCATAATTTTTTACCAGAGTACAGTTTGGGATTGTCAAGTAATTTTTTTGTAATCTGTCCTTGCGATGTGAAATTCAAGTTGATATGATCAAGCTCATCTGTACAAACTAAAACAAAGGTTTATAAGGAATTATTTGTTAATTAATTAATTGTATCTTAGTAAATCTAAAACTATCCGTTTCCATAATAAAGTAATTCATGTTTCATGTCGCCTCAAAAAAAAAACATTTGGATACTTCCAAAGACGAAGCCCATTATTTTTGTAGTATAATATAACTCTTCATACTTACAGTATGTTTTATGAGTCTTTAATATGTTTTTGATAATTATTTTTTAAAAAGTGTGTAATTAATATCTTGAATTAAATTATTAATCTTGCCTGACATGACTTCATACTTTGAAAAAAGGTTCAAGAAAAAGCAATTTATAGTACGGAGACAATTCCATTGTATAAAGGCGTAAAGAACTCAATCCTTGCTACATAATAAGAATAGCATACTATGATTTTAAGGGTCCAGAAATCAATTCAAAGGTCAATAATTATGAATATCAGTGAAAGACACTGGTTTCAATAGCAAAATATCAAATTTCTATCTCTGTTTTATTCGAGTTTCCAAATTCTATGTTGAAAACATAATTTCTTGGATAAATGCACAAAAGCTGGTATTTGTAATGATGCCCCAACAACAAAATATTGATCAAAATTAGAAAAATTTTCACACAATCGTTATGTAAGAGAAAGTCGCTTCATAAATGGCCTCAGTTGTGCCGACACATGCAAATAGGCAAGCCCTGCAAAAGCTGTATGTCAGGCAAGGAAGATGCCCTACTTGACACATTTGCTTGTTTAGCTGCACTTAGAAAATAGAAAATAGGCTGATGACCTGGAAAATGTCCGGTAGAGATAGAAAAGTTATTTCAGGGCCTAATGGACCAAAACCTATCTGGATACCACAGTGCCATCAAAAAGTTGATTCTTAAGAACAATTTTCTTACCCTCGCTGCAACCATAGAACTCAACTTTGAGAAGTAAAGTTGCCTTATAATCCCGGTCATGCTTCATTATCAAATAGCGTGTGATGATGGGATTATCATTGATCCAATACCGCTTAGTAATAGATGAGTCAAGTGGGTATGTGCGTTTCTATAATGAATAAATAATAAATAAATCTACTGAGTCTCATTTTACTTTTTTATTGTCACAGCACATTAATGGAAAGAATACGAGAAAGAATTCATAACAATTACTTTTTTTGCATCAACTTCAATCATAATATAACTAGCTGCACGCCACAGGAACGCAGTCCCAGGTCGCTGCGCAATCCTATACCTATATCAATCTTCAAAAATATCTAAGACATGTTTTAGCTTATTGGTCTTGTTATCAAGTTACTTTATATATAAGTTACTGCTCTTGTAAAATCATAGATCCTTGCTATGTTAAATAATAGATCCCTCTTCTAAAAAAAGCATCACACGACGCTGAAGTGTCAATTATTGGCCTATTAAAGCAGTCCCAGATCGCTGCGCAATCCATTACCTGTCACAATGCTCCAAAATCTCTAACACATAATTTAGATTCTTGGTCTTGTTATCAAGGCTTTTTTACAAAAAAGTTACTGCACTTATAAAATAGAACTGCTAGCACAGATCAAGCGAGAGATCGCTACTCGATCCCTTACTGACAATGTATCATCTCTTATTTAAAAAGGTGAGAAAATAAGTGAAAGATAAGCAGTTGCCATAGCAACCAACAGTCAAAATAGGCCTAAAAATCTTTAGAACCATTTGGTGTATAAGTGCACCAAGTTTAGTTACCAAAGGCAAGTTACAGATGAAGTTAAAAAATTTTCGAAAATGAACCTTTCAATGATGTTCTAGCTTGTTACTGTAGCAACCAACTGTTAAATTTGGTCTAAAAATCTTCAGAACTATTTGGAGTATACATACCAAGTTTGGTCAGTAAAGGGACAGTATAAGTGAAGTTATAGAAAATTTTTCCCATTTAAATTATTTGTTGTTTTCTGTATAAAAAGATTAAGTGGCAAACGTCAGGAACATTAGAATGGTTTCACTCCAAAAATTTTTGACGTTTTCTGATTAGTTTTCTCTTTGAAGAGTTTTGAGCCAATGAAGATCTTTGAATTCACTTTCGTTTTCCAAATAAGGCGTGCTCACTGCCATAAAAGGAGCATTACGCTACGCTTTTAATATATATATCTTACTACCTACGTTATATGCATGTAAAAATAATGAAAAGACGAAAATACAGGTCCATTTTGAAAACTTTTCTATTTTTGGAATTAAATAGTTATGCATAAGTACATTTCAGGCTGTAAGAAACCAATTTTGTAACTTGTGTGCTAGCGTACAAGAAAACAAAATATTATTTTGTATGCTCTGTACTCTATGTTTTTATCAGATGTACGCCAGAAGTTCAACATAAAACATATATTTACATATATTGTGAAGCTCAAATGCAAAAACCAAGCTCCACTAATGAAGATGATTTCAAATTTGTAATTAATTAATGTGAATATTTTTGAATTTTGAATATAGATCATACATAACATTAAAAATGTATTTTTGTCAAAGATTGATTCAGTTAATCCTTCCTCTAATATTCCTTGCATGCATTACTATCAAAATACAATGTATGCTATTTAATTAGTTTTTTGAGTATGCTAGCATACTTATGATTTAGCTTTGCAATTAAGAATCCTTAAGCCATACAACTAGGTAATGAAATGCGAATACCCAGTTATTCAGAAATCCTTGAACTGAAAACTTGCAATCCAATCAATATATTTTTGTCCAACTTCTGATAACAGGCTAAAAGACTAATTGACTATAGAAACTATAAGACTAATTGACTATAGATCAACAATGATATATTTTCAATCATCATTCTACAGTTATACAACCAAAATGAACCTGGCAATAGGAGTAGTGATTCTACATTTAACAACAGCCTGTAACTTTGCTTTGGCATAAAGCAACTCAAAATGACTGAGCTAAGTGCGCATTGAAGTTTACTTCAGCAATTCCTTGACATTTACTGAGTACCAAGGAAAATTTCAACGGCTGATAAATTTGTAAATCATAAGTAATCATCTAAAAACATCAAAAAAAACTTAATGCATGATGTGTGTATAATTATCTTCAGAATTCATACCATTGGGTTTTGTGATCCATCATTTTCTTTCACACTTTCATAATTCTTGTTCACAAAAGGTTGATACAAAAAGTATACATTTGTATTTACACGACCATAGCTTCTAATTGCAAAACCAGTGATTTTAAATATCCTTTTGAAGTCAAATATAACTACATCGTTTGCTTTACTTGTACTTTGAAATCCAGCGCCATTACTATTAAGTCGTACAAGTTGTTTATCTGCTTGTGTACTAGGAAAAAGTATTCGATCATCTGGAAGAGCATTGTTTTCTAAGCCCAATGGCTGACTGCATACATCTGAACAAATAAAAATAATAAACAAAACTAAGCATTTGAAAACAATTCTTAAAACAAACAAATTACATTTAGCAAGGGAATTCAAAAAGTTTGAAATTTAACTTGATTTAACTTTACTATGAAATAGTTAGTGCTCTAATATTAAAAACAGAAACTTGAAAAGTAGATATGATTTTGCTGAATATTGCTGGTGCATAAATTATTGAGAAAGGTAAAAACAAAAACCTCTATAAATTGGGTATCCAAAACCCAGGGGGTTCAAATAGAAACAGGGAGTCATAATTTTTTTATAATAATACTTCTTTTTTTTACAATTAAACTGGCTTCTCTTTACAAAGACATCAGGTAATACCATAACAAATGTAAAGATTTATTTTTTGACAAGTGGTCAGGTTGGCAGTAAAATTTACTCTATAATTTACTTTATTTCCTCAATAAAAATTATTTTGAAGTAGAAGGTATAAAGAAAGAGGGTGGTTCTGCTAGAAAAGGGAGAAGTCTAGACTAGATGCAGTAATCAAAAAAGGCCATGGAATCATTCCATGCCAATGCTATGAAAACCACTTCATTTTTGCAGAAAAACTAATTAAGAATTTGTGAAAGAAAATAAACAACCAGTAACTTGAATTTTTGGCTAAAAAAAATTCTTGACCCTATTCAGTTTGTTGAAAATTAGCAAAGAAATAAAATAATTAAAAGGACAGATTAACAGTTGCTTAATTGTTCAATTTTTCAATACTCCAGTAAGCATTGAAAGAGATATTTGAGTCATAAAATCAAGTATAAATATAAATTAAGCAATATACAAAAGAGTTATAAATAATACATAATTCAAAAAAGCCATAGAATCATTCCATGTCCATGTATATGAAAAGTTGTCAAGATCTTTCAAAACAAAACAAACAATCAGTAACTTGAAGTTTCAACAAAAGGTCCCATTCTCATCTCTAGTTACTCTATCAAAAAACAGCAACAAAATAAAAAAGAATTGAAAGGATACATTAACAGAACTAAAGGTTCATTGGTTATTTTTATTACGGAAATCATATGAAAGTTAAGTCTAAATAGAAACAAAGTAACAAACAAAGTAACCATACACAGAAATTACAATTTTTCAGAACTACCTGCTGAAAGAGTTCTTTCCTTGATTTCAGATTTCCTAGAGTCTCTTTGAATATTGACTGTCAGCTAAAAATTAAGATGAGTAAAAAAAGACTTTCATAAAATTGAAATGATTTGTGCGTTGGATTCAACTGTGTTTGATCGAATAATTACCTGGCATCTGTACAGCTTATAGGAACCAAGACCATCAATTGTAACTGATGTGTCTCCACTGGCAAAATCTTTTTTTATAACTTCTACATCATTTTTTCTATAACATTTGATTCTTTGACTAAACACTTTTCCAATACTACTTAAATTCCATGAGAACTTGAGTTTTGTTGAATATCTCTCATCAACTTTGAACTTTAACAGATTGGATTGAGAATAAGTTGCTGAAAGATAAAACATAATACCATTTCAATAACAAATAAATGAAAAACATTTTTGACCTTCAGTATATTTACCTTTACTTTACCTGGCAAAACACCATCAAACTTTTTTTTGTGTGTATAGAAAAGAAGGTAAAAACAAGTTTACTGATTATCGAAATTATAAATCTGCAATAGCTCTAAGAACATTTTTTTCAGCTTATTAAAAAGTTCCACAAATTATTCTTCAAGAATCATTTTATAGACTGCATCTTTAAGTTTAAGAATTGCTTGTCTGGATTAGTCAGTTGAAAATCCTTTTCAAGTAAATAAAGGAACTTTTAAAGAGGCACAATCAATTTTTTTTTATTCTTTAGATGCAAGCTATGGCTGATGCCTATTTCAGAAAAATATTTCTTTTTTAATAAAAGTACTTTCTTGGGCCAGAAATGATGAAAATATAGCTCGCCGAAAATTAAATTGAAGGTGAAAAATAATAAATCGGTTTTTCGATCACTTTACTTTCGTCATGATATTTCCATGGTAATTCTCTTCTTCAATATAAACAAAACATTTCGATGTCAAAGGTCAAGTAAAATGAATAACTTTTTTTCTTCATCTTCATAAAAGAATTATTTTCTTTTGAAAATAGTCATAAAAGAAATTTTTTCTTTTGAAAATAGTATTGACAGAGCAGCTCACTTTTACCGATTTCTTTTAACAAAAACAGTCGGTTTTTTGGGAAAAGGTCCATTTTCTCCTCTTTTCAAATGGAATTTGGGGTAAAAAATATTTTTCCGAATACTATTGAAGCCAAGCATTCCAGTTGGTAAATTAGAAAAAATCGGATAGTTCCTCTTTAAGAGTAACACATGGATTTGTTCAATAGTCCCACTTAATGATTCCAAAAGCAAAAACGTAGAAAGTAAATAAAAAATGAAAATACATAACAAATAAAATCATACTTACAACATGAACTAAGGATAAGTATCAGAAGCAGTTTAACACCATTATCTATATGCTTCATAATTATTACTATATAATATCATTTTAAATCTAAAGAAAAATTATTGATATTGACACCATTAAAGCCCTGTTAGACGGTAAATTATTTTATAAATTATTCCATAAAGTTACTTAAAAAAGAATAGTTTACATAATAATTTATCTTGTATTGTTTAGTAAAACATTCAAAAAATTATTGAAAAAAGAAAAAAACTTATTTAGTTTACCTTCCAATAAATCAAATCATTTTGATTTTATCCCGAATAATTTATGGAAGTTCAAAGGATGCCGACATCACGATAAAGATTTAGTTTAAAAACATACTTTGCACAAACATTAATTAGAACAGGAAGGTAAGAACATAACTACCCTTTAAAAATGCATATACTTTTTTGACAACTTTTGCAAACTTTATTTGCTTTTCTGAATATTTGAGGTGTTTTTAATGACATATATTACTTAAATAGCCCGTTAATAAGTGACCCAGTATTTTTGTTCTGGTTTCCTGAAATTCAACGATTCCTTACATACCATGGATAAAAACACAATAATTGAACAAATTAAAATTTCTTCAACTGCTTTCCCCATGCTAAATGAATGAATGGACCTTATACTTATAACCTGAAATTTTGCAAATTAATTAATCTATTCTTTTGATAGTGTATTGGATCATAAACTAATTCAATAGAATTATTTTCCTGTTACTATTTAAGGAACAGTTTAGTGAATAGCTTATCGTCTAACAGGGCCTTTATGAAGCTATTCCATAAGAAATGGGGAAAAAATACAGCTCAATAAATTTTTGATTCATTGAATACTTCTGTTTAGATTTGTAATGAATTCATCTCAGAATGTCTCTCTTAAAAGCTCAAAGCATGGTACAAATTGACTTACAAAGTCATTAAAACACAACACTATGCAATATTTCCACCCATTGGGGACAAATATACTCTGCTGTAAAGGAGAACACACTTCACATGACCAATAACGTCATCCACATTAGAGGTGCTACAAACAATTGGTATAAGACTAAAAATGTCAAGGATACATTAAAAATTATAAATGATTATAATATTACTGCTGACAACAGAGGATCAGAAAAAGGGTTTCAAAGATCAAAAAAGTTAAATAGAAGAAAAAATTATATAAAATCTTAAAGAACAGAGAAACTATTACATATTATATCATTGTTACATGAAAAAAACAACATAGAATCGCTTGATTTAATGATTGCAAGGAACAGCAGAAGGTTTATTTGATTTATGAATCAAAAAACACATAGGGGTAAAGACATAACAGCCCATAATTGTTTGTAGCAAAAAGTAGTGTCTTTTAACTTAGTAAAAATACATCACCTTATTATCACAACAACTACTTTTTGATACTTGAATCACATCCTAAAGACGTTCAATCACATGATTTACGAAATTACTGCTATCAACGGAGGTTTCCTATTTTCAGAGTTGGCCAACTTTGTGTCTTTATGCTTGTGACTGAGTAGCATCTCTATAACTTTTCACAAAGATCAAATAATCATATCTCAAGAAGTAACAGGAAAGTTTTAATCAGGTTTTCAGAGCAAACTAAAAAATTATAACTCCTACGGCATAAACAAATAAAAATATATGGGAAAAATATTTTATTTGTATTTATATTTACTTCATGAGGTATTTTTCATATATATCTCCACTTTAAAGTGACCACCACCATTTTGTTGTGTGCTACTTTTCATTGCTATTCCACCCCTGTCCAGGATTACTGAATCCTTTATTGCATCAAGAACCACAATAGTTATGGCAATAAAATGCTTGACATTAAACCTTCAATCCTTCCTAAACACTGAATCCTCACACTGGTGACTTCATCAATACAGGGCATATTCTAGAAATCAAGGGCATGGGTGCGTTTTTTGATGAAAAGGGCAAAAAAGGATTGGATACTGTAATAAAAGGTCGCTTTTTTAATGATTTTTGATAAAAATAAAAAAAGGGCAAGCTCATGAGTGCAACTATTGCACTCATGGCATCTCTCAAATATATGATGCTATAGCATTGTTGTGAAAAACTACTCTTCACTGAATTTTTAGATCACTAGTATCTGGAAGGAAAAATTGAAAAAAATCATTATAGATATCTCTATCTCTAAAAGTTTCATAACATTCATGAAAGATTCATAAAGGGTTAGTCTTAAAAAATTATAGAAACTGGATATTTGGACACAAGTCTTGAAAAACCTGCTGCTATGGCAACTGTGAACCGGTATTGTGGATGACTTTATTATGCCATAACCAGGACAATGAAGACATCTGGAAGAACATATCTGTACATTCAAACAAGGCAAAACTTTAGCCATAGTTTTGATGGTAATTATTCAATTGCAATAGTAAAGGCAATGCCATAAAGTAGAAATCAAAGATTATAGAATTGAATCCAAAATCATAATTACAAGCTAACAACACTAAATATTTAAAAAAATAGGACAGTATCAAAAAACCGAAAGAGAATAAACTTTAATGGTATAATGGTATAAGCACTTGAATGAAGGTCAATATATAATTTCAGCTTTTGCAATTATTCAGTATCTCAGTATTCAGTATCTTATAACCTATATTATTCTAAACTAAGAAGTAAAAAAAGCTTTATTTCAATAGAAAACTGAAGAAAATCCAATTCCATATTTTGTTTCACGAC
Organism: Cladonema radiatum; assembly: GCA_025330745.1. NCBI lineage: Eukaryota > Metazoa > Cnidaria > Hydrozoa > Anthoathecata > Cladonematidae > Cladonema > Cladonema radiatum. The sequence goes on from JANSTP010024457.1 coordinate 25,278, forward strand.
AATTCAAGAAGCATGCTTTCTAATTACATTGTAAATTTTTTTTTCAAATGCAATAAGCTCATTCGTCCTTCAAAAATTCAAAGAAATAACTTGCTTGGACGTTGTTGTTTAGAATGTATTAATACATAGTCCAGTCAATATATCTTTAAACCTAAAACAAATTGCAAGAGAAATTATTTTATGTTCTTTTTCCCTCTTTATATATAGGTAATCATATCCTAAAAGTTTGCTCTGATTTACCTTTACAATTTTTAGTAATTTAACACTATTCTAGATGGGTTTTTTAATAGTCTTTTAATGGATGAGGAGGGGGTTAAAAACTACCCCTACTGGTTAAGATCTCTAATACTCAACAAAATGAAATGAAACTTTGCACGAATACAAAGTACCATTAGTAGTTTCCAAAAACATAAAATATACCTCCAAAAGTCACGTGAGCACATGATGATGTCATCAAAAATGCCAAAAAATTGCTATATTTCCAAATTTTCAAGAGCAAATATTGATATCATAGAGAGACCTCTAAATCCAATGAGATAATGATTATTGGAAAAAAAGGAGTAGAACTATATGCATTTTTCAAAAAAAGTACCTCTCAACTCAAAATTTATTGAAATTGGGCCAAGATGGGGGACTTTCCAAGGTGGCTATTTTGTTAGAAATTTGGAACAACCAATATGAACCTAACTTCATGAATCACCATAAAATTGCTGACACTTGTGTAGTTTGATGAATTAAATTGATTTAAATTGTTCCAGTGACATATGAGGCCCCTT
>JANSTP010024569.1:0-15080 GCA_025330745.1 Cladonema radiatum
CTTTAAGAACGTTGACTGGGCTGTCTAAAACTGAGAAATTTTCCGCCGGGCCCACAATTTAGAATAGCTTGGCCAGGATAAAGTTGGAAAGTAATTTTTTGGCTCATTTTTGCAGGGCAGTCTGAAATTTCCGATTTTTGACTGGGCTGAACATTTTTTCAATAAAAAAAAAAAAAAAAAAAAAAATGCCGGACTACCAAAATTGGGCCCAAGTATACTCCAGGCCAAGTACTGTCCAGAGCCTCATCGGGCCACTGAATCAGGAGTGTATAGGATTTGGTATAAAATGCTTAGTTTTATTAATATGATTCTCTTTACATACTTCTCATTTGATTATTTTATTTAATACAATTTTGGCTGGGACTAGATAATGATGATTGGGTTTAAAAATGTGACATGTTTCATGATTTCATTCAGGCTTCAAATGATGTTACTTTTATTCAATGGTTAACATCAGTAAGCTCTGGTGACACAACAAAATATTTGTGTTTTTCATTATACAGTATAGTTTGCATTTGAACTTATAAGCTTTAACGTTGTCAGTTTTATTATGTGTTCAATATTAGCTCAATATGGCATGACGAGGTTTTCTTTAGATTATAAACTTTGTCAGGATTCTTTCGTGAGAGTTGACCTGCAAAGCGGTTCTAGTTAAACTTTTATTCCATCAAAATGCACATCAGTCCTTGACTAATAGGTATATTTGTCAATTATATTCTGTTATCATTTATCATTTATCAAAATTTAGATCATATATCAAATCCGCAATATATTGCTTTTGAAATTAATTTTAAATCATCAAGAGATTATTGAAACAGAGTAAGTTTTGGCAATGTATTCTTTTATTTTTTAAAGAAAATCAGAATTAGAGGAGGGCCAATATTTTTTAATTTTAGTGAAAGAGGGCGCTAGGAATATTTCCCGGTTCGCCCTAGGAATATTTACAATATTTTTGGCCTCAAGTTGTCTCTAATAAATTAGATATACTGTGTATAAAATTTCTTGTAACAATGAAAAGTATTCTAGGATATTTTTGGGGTGGAGGTTGGGGCATGTAAGGATGAAATACATGTAAATTGTTTTTCACTCTTCCAGAGGTTCAGATATATGCCTTCTCGTTTATGCAGTCGACGACGAACAGAGCTTTTATAATCTGGAAACTTGGAAACGTGAATTTTTATATTATGCTGATGTTAAAGATGAGAGAATGTTCCCATTTGTGCTTCTGTGTAACAAAGTCGACCTCGCTGAACATGAAGTCCGACAAGATCAAGTTGAAGCTTGGTGTAATGCAAACAACAATATGCAATACATTATGACTAGTGCTAAGGAGTCAATAAATGTTGACCAAGCCTTCATATCCTCTGTTGAGAAATGGTGTCTTTCTGAACAGTCGTTAGACAAGTTGGGCGCTGGAACCAATTATAATGATGCTGTAAATTTATCGAAATTCGAAAAAAATGATGTTAGCAGTGACAAAACATGTTGTTGATGTATGACTCTGTAGTATTGATTAGAGGGAGTTACAATTTTGTTTTATATTTAGAGTGTTATTGCTTTTGCAACATCACAAATGGAGACTTGAACCTTTCTACCTTTATCTGTTTTTCTCTTTCTTTAGGAGATTCTCCCTTTTTAAATGCAGAGACCAGTGCTGAATCAACGTCGAAAAGCAAAGGTTTCATCCTACTATAAGGTTGCGTAGCAAATTTTTCCGCTTTCTGCTCTAAAACCCTGCCCTATTCTAGTCACAGACAAGCACTACAGACAGGGAAATAGCTCTGGCAATCTAACAAATTGCCTAACCTGAAATATTATTGATGGAAGTTGGAGAGGGAGGCCTCCAGTTTTGAATGCTGAAGTATACAATTTTTTCTAAGAACCTTAAGTCACGTGACCAATGACTTCAGTATTTTTCGGTGAAGAAAAAATCAATCTCATCAAAAGTTGTAAATCAATACATCAATGGAAAGGTAAATTTATGCTGATCATTTTTTAATAAAAGAGTAAGGGGTCCAGGGATCTAGTGTAGATGCTACGACCTTCTAAAGTTCCAACTATGACGTTACAGTTACCAATAGTTTTTTCAATATATTCATCCATTCTGGCAACATAACTTCAAAAATAGGTGTTTAAAGTGCGAAAAACCTTTCACAAAAGGTAATGGAGATCTTGGCTATCGTTTAGATACAATTACATCACAAATTTACTGCGATGACGTCATAGCTTCAGAAATTGTTTATAGAAATATATGAATACTACCACATTTAAAGCAAAAAAATGGAGTATTCCGACCAGAATTGAGCCATGGTTTCCAATTTCGACTTCATCAAAATAAAAAAAACTTGCATGTTATTGGAAAGAACACAATAAGGTGATCCAATTTAGTTTTTGGGAAAAAAGAATCATCGAATATTCGTATAATCAAGAAATCTTGACGAAAATATTCTAAAAGGTAGAACAAAACTTTCGGTAGAACATTTCTTGAAATTGAAATTTCGAATGTTGATAGAACGACATAAATACCTTCTAAAAATCAAAAAAAGAAAAAATACGTGCCGGGATTGTGATGACGTCATCACTAATGCATTACCCAATTGGTAATTTTAGCTATTGGTTATTTCAATGTACCCTACCTACTAAGCTTTTTTAACCAGTGCCTGTTCTACTATACGTATGATAACTGGTAACATGTATATTTCCTTGCATACAAAAATATATACAAGATAGGGGAAAATTAAAAAAAAAAATAACAATTTAAAGAAAAATAATAATCATCATTACTACTCAAACAAACAAACAAAAAAATATGAAATAGCTACAATATAGGAAAATAAACGAATTTATAGTACGTATTTTGCAATACTGATTTTGCACGCAACAATTGATATACTTATGCGGAGGAAAGTTGAATATCTAAATATGTGTTAAAAGTTTTCCGTTTAAAAAAATGTTTTGAGACTTGAAATTGATTTTATTTTATCAAAGCAATCGTGGGAAGAGAAAAATTGATTCCACTTAGAAACACCGTCAAACGTAAAGACTATGAACCAAAATGCGTACTGTAGACCCTTTATCTTTAAGCATTTTTTTTGAAGACTAAATATTAAGTTCCGATTTTCTTTCGATTTTCTTTCGATTGCCAAACCAAAGAGCCATAATGTAGGTGAGATTAGAAAATTGCATAGTAGACACTAAGGCATATTTTCTTGGAGGTGTAATGTCTAAGTTTTGACAATATGCCAACAGCAGCTGAAAGCTTTTTGGGTAATTGATTTATATGTGCATTCCAATTAAGATGCTTATCAATAAGACACCCGAGGTATTTGACATAGTTCACAGGTACAGGTGAATGATTATTTATCCCGATATTGAAGGAATCTGGTAGAATATTCTTGGAATGCCGGAAAACAACAAGTTCAGTTTTTGCTTCATTTAGAGAAAGTTTATTTGCAAGAAGCCATTCAGTGAGTATTATTAATTGTAACTATTATTAACCTTTTATGGGGGACAAAACAGTAAAATATTTGGTCCCAATAGCCCAAATAAGAGAGGGCGGGTTCAATTTTGGGGTGGGGTGAAATGTTGTCCGAAAATCGTTAAAAATCAGTTGTAAGAGGGCAAATTCAATATAGTAAACTGTTGTCAAATATTTTTATCCAGTTCCTTGAAAAGTTCATTGTAACTGTTTTATAGTGAAAAAGGAATAATTTTCTTTTTAGGGGCTCAATTGGCCCAATATTTTTCCCATTTAAGCTATTTTTCGAACTCATAAAGTAATAAAACAATGGATGATGACGTCATTTCAAATTTGGCATATTCTTGATAATATTCAAAAAAAAAAAAAAAAATCTATAAGTATCCAGGATCCTGCAAATTGAAATAACCAATAGCTAAAATTACTAATCGGGTAGTATATTAGTGATGCAATGTACAATAAAATAGTGGCACGCTTTTCTTTTTTTTTTTTTTTTTTTTTTTTCTTTTTTTTTTTTGAAAGTATTTATGTTGTTCTATCAACATTCAAAATTTCAATTTCAAGAAATGCTCTAACTTGGTCTACCAAGAGTTTTTTTCTACCTTTTAGAATATTTTCGTTTAGATTTTTTGTTTATACGAATATTTAATGATTTTTTTTTTGTCCAAAGACTAAATTGGATCACCTTATTATGTTCTTTCTAATGACATGCAAGTTTTTTCATTTTGATGAAGACGAAATTGGAAACCACGGCTCAATTCTGGTTGGAATACTCTATTTTTTATGGGTTATACTATATTATGCCACCATCCACCACAACCCACCACCACCCGCCATGAGCCAAAAAATGGTTGAAATAACCCCCAAATGAGGTACTATCATGCGATTCTCCCCTAAATACAAAGAATAGCTGTAAATGATCATTATTCTAAGTTCTTTCAAAAATATAACGTCAATATAATTTATTTTCCAAGCCTAAAGTAAAATCTCTCTAATTGGATTCCCCAGGGGGAATGTTTTTTTTGGAAGTTTAGAGAGATTCAAGTTTTCAGATTAAAAGAGTGAAAATTCGAATGTATTCATCGGCTAATTCGTACACGCAAGGGAATAAACTATTTGTTTGGATTAGAGAATGTTCGAATTAAGCAGCATAAAAAGTAAGCACTTTGAGTTGAGAAATTAGGAGTTTGACTGGGAAATTGGTTTGAAATAGCGAAAAGATTGAATTATGCAGCATTCGAATTAGCAGATGTATGCTGTAGTGAGAGAAATCAGATTTTTTGAAAAATTGGGAAAATTAATAATGGTGAAAAGAAAAAAATAATGATTTAAGTTTTCACTTCTTCTTTTCTTTTCCTAAGTACTCCAAGTGAAACTTATTGCTGAAAAAGAGTTAAATTTTTTATTGTTCCTTCTTGGGTGTATAAACCTGATGATGATAGCGCGGAGGTACACTTTTTTGGCTCCGTAATGATCCGGCGAGGTCCGTCAAAAAAGTCTGATCTTCAGACCTGTGAATAAATAAAATGGGTCGCAGGCTTCTCCTTTTTTTCGAAACGTTGTACTTGGATGGCGTTCAATGAGGGCGTAAATACTAACGCCCTTTGAACCACCCATAACGTACAATCATTGAGTCGCAAAAAATTATACCTCCCCAACTATCATCATCCCGCAGTGGATCATCAGCTGGATGCCAAAAAAGCATACCTCCGCGCTACAGGTAATAGAGATAAGTCATCCGTGATTGCTGAGTCATATTTTTTTTTTATTTTAAAGAAGATTTGATGATTTAAGCAATTCTCGGTCAACTCCTTATATTCTCGGTCAAATCCTTCTAAAATGACAGAGATGTTACCCCTACGACGGTCAAATGGCAAATGAGGATTTTAGAGCAAATGGCCTCTACTTATAGATTTTTGAGCTCCATCACGAAGCTGTACAACTTAGTGCCCAAATTGAGAGATTTCTGATATATTAGCATATGAGAATCAAGTACTTTTTAAAACAATAGAGGTGTGAAACCGGGGGTTGTGTTAATATTTTTTATATAATTAGGGCAAGGATTAGGGTTAGGTCTAGGGTTAGGGTTATTAACTTTTTGGGGTGAGTCACGAAGGGGAACAACTTTGTACCCAAAACTGAACTAAATGGAGAAAATGGACCAAACAAGTTTCATTGAAGTATATTTTGCAAACTATGGTAAAACCTTTATAAAAGTTCGGTTTGTGTTCTATCAAATTTTAAAATCAAAAATAAAATATGACTTTAACATTATCTCCGGCTGAATCTCAACTGACTGAAATTTTTTCTTTCATAGATTACAACTACTTTGATATAATTTTTTTTGTTTTGATGTTGGTCATGGATTTCTTGACAGATATCGCATTGCAAGTGTTTATTTTATACATAGCGAATATAAGGATAAAATTGGAGATAATCTGATTCCCGAAAATCCAGTAGCTATGATTCGCCGTAACATAAATGGTGGTGGTTACCTTGGGTTTAAACTAAAGTATGTGATGTTTGCTGATAAAATCACTAGTCAAGAATGGCAATCTGTTATGTTTCCTAATAAAGAAGCTAAAAGAAACTTTTCTGCAGAGAAAAAATATGCTTTTGATATAAAAAAACAAAGAGTTTACTAGTGTTATTTATGAGATGAAAAAATAATTTAAAAAAGAAGGTTCGCTTTTATGAATGTAACATATATGATGGATGTAAGATTTTCAGGGAGTAATATAATTAAAAGCACAATTTTTAAGATGATTTTTTTATTGGTTATATTGTTTCAATTCCTGTAACAGATGCTACAACGTAAGATGGTAAAAGTACACAATCATGAGGCACACAGCGGAAACCGCTAAACTGAACAAAATGTGATGCGGTATACGCAATGATTCTTTGTGACAAATCCGCTGCCATCGATTTCGTTTAAAGGTACATTCCCGCCGAAAATTTTATTGCATAATTCCATAGAATTCTGTATTTTGAGGAATCACTGAAAATTTCGCATGAAAACTCAATCTGGTTGTTGAGTTATGGACGCTCAAAGTTATCGAAAAAGGGCCCTTTTTTGTTTGTTTACATTTGTGAAAGAATGAACTTTCTTTGTTTTTTCTTCGTTTTTGGAAAGATCAAATGGTTATATCGCGACACATAGTGCGTATTTTTGAATGAAATTTTCAGAATAAGTACAAAATTCAATTTTCTATCGAATAAGCAAATAAAATTTTCGGCGGGAATGTACCTAAAAAAATATGACATCGCTGTCCGCATTTTGCCAAATATGGTAATTGAAACAAAATCAAAAATATTTCTTCGATGCCATACGTACTTCGTTGTCAAGTGAGAACTCCATGTTGCAGCCAAACATGCTCTTTTTGATGATGATCCAACTGTCAATGCAGCCCTCTTGATGCAATATGACCCTTTTGTTGAAAGGGTTAAAAAAATTAAGTTTCTCGATTCTCTTTTCGACTTTTTTATCGGCGAGATCAAAAAAGTGTTATGCCATGAAATAAATAACAACAAGTGTCCTGGCGGATATGGTGGTGGCTCTGTTGTGATCAATAATATGTTTGAACCACTAACAACATGCTTTCTCGTCAATTGCACAACTTGAACGTTCTGGAATTGAACGCCTCGAAATGAATCGCTTTTTTTAATGCAGACTAATTGCCCAGGAGGCTTCTTTAAGTCGTAATTATTTTTTGATACAACTGATATTTTAACGGAATCTAATGCATTTATACCATAAAGAATGTTTTTTGCAAACGAGTAACAACATCCGCGATCATAGCATAGTAACAATAAAGTAACAGAATTTTCCTGAAATTCAACATCCAAAAATAGCCACAGCATTATAGTTTTGCATTATAGCCACCTTGTGGCAAGCGTGCCAATTTTGTGTAAGCATAAACAGACATTTTTTTTGTTTAAGGGTGGATAGTCTTCTTCTACTTTTATAAAAACTTAAAAACATCTGGGTTGGAGTCTAAGAGACCAGATTCTAAATAAAAACAATTTTGTTTATTGCAAAGTTACACGATTTTTTTTTATAAGCAACTCGTTTATAAGCAACAGAACTCGATTTGAAAAATTATTAAGCAACTTCAGTTCTGAACAATTTTAAGCATAAGCAATTTTATGCTGTACACAAAACATCAAAACACAAGCAAAATTTCGCATTATTAACGCTATTATTACCTTATCACATTATTACGTTAACTTATTTCAGTTCACGTTATTAGAACTTTCTTGAGCTGTAAATTATCTCTATATTTCATAATTCTCCTTTTTCTTAAACGTCTACTGAAATTTTCATCATAGAAACTTAAGCAGCCATTAAGCAACTTGAGATCTAGTAATTGGCGTGAAAATAAGCAACTTGAGATGTGACCGAAATTATAAGTTGCTTATAAAAAAAATCGTGTATTTACTTTTAACGTCCTTATTAGATGCAGGTGTGTATACACTATTGCTAATAGACAATAATTTGCATTAATATATATTGCAAAGATATTTATTTTTAACATCCTCATTAGAACCAGGTTTGTATACACTGCTGCTAATACCTATATATAATTTGCGTAGCGTGACGCTCCTTTTATGGAAGTGAGCACTCCTTATTTGGAAAACGAAAGTGAAATAGAAGATTTTTCATTGGCCCAAAACAGTTTCAAGGAAAACCAATCAGAAAACGTCAAACAATTGAGTGAAACCACTCAAATGTTCCTGTAAAAACCGATGTTTCCCGTATAATCTTGCCATATAAAAAACAGTGAATAATTACAATTTTCTGTAACTTCGTCTATACTTTCTCTTTAAGAACCAAACTTGGTACGCATATAGCCTAAATGGTTCTGAAGATTTTTACGCCACTTTTAAGGGTTTGTTGTTATGTCAACGGCCTGTGACGTCATTAAAAGGTCAATTTTCAAAAATTTTTATGACTTCATCTGTACTTTCCCTTTACTGACCAAACTTGATACACGTATAACCCAAATGGTTCTAAAGATTTTTAGGCGAATTTTAACGGTTGGTTCACATGGCAACAGTCTATGGCTTCATTGAAAGATCAAGTTCCAAACATTTTTAAAACTCCAACTGCGCTTTGCTTTTAAGGACCAAATATATAGTATATTTGCAAGTGAGCAAGGGATCGCCCAGCGATTTGTTACTGGCACTACGCCTGCAGTCCTATGCGACGCTTCAGCGTCAGGCATGACCATGCGTCAGGTGATGCCTTTTATAGAAGGGTGATCTATTATGTAATCCTGTTAAAATTGCAACGATCAATGATTTTATAAATGCAGTAACTTATATCAAAAGAGCACTTGATAAGAAGACCAATAATACAAAAATATCTTAGAGATTTTAGAAAAGTTATATGACGCCAATATGACGCTTTAGCGTCGTGCGACGCTGCATACAGCTAGTATATATTAAAAGCGTAGTGCAACGCTCCTTTTATGGAAGAAAACGCTCCTTATATGGAAAGCGAAAGTGAAATAGAAGATTTCATTGATTAAAAATTCTTCAAAAAGAAAACCGAGTGAAACCATTCTAATGTTCCTAACGTTTCTCGTTTAAAATCTTTTCAAATAGAAAAAAGGAATAAAAGTGATGGGGCAAATTTTCTATAACTTCAACTATACTTTCTATTTACTCACGAAACTTGGTACACATATACTCCAAATACTTCTGAAGATTTTTAGCCCCATTTTTACGGTTTGCTGCCGTGGGAACAACCTATAACTTCATTGAAAGGTGAGTTTCCAACATTTTTATAACTTTATCTTTATTTTGCCTTTAGTAACCAAACGTGGTACACATACACCCCAGATGTTTCTGATTATTTTGAGGCCAATTGTGACGGTTGGTTGCCATGGCGACGGCCTATTATGTCATAAAAGCTCAATTTTTTATTTTTTTTATAACTTTACCTATAGGTGTAGGATGGCGTAGCGATCTTAGACTGCGTTAGCAGGCTAATTCGACGCTTCAGCGTCGTGCTATGCTTTGAGAGAGGGGTGTATTATTTTCACCTGTTAATATTGCAACAATATATGCTATAAGTGCAGTAATTATTTTATTAAGAAACTTGATAACAAAACCAATACTTTACCTTTGCCGACCATACTTAGTAAAGTTATTCCAAAACATGTGTTTGAGATTTTACAGCTTTGATCTATCGTACAACGGTGCGTGCAGCTAGTCTAGATATAATTTGCGTAGAGTAACGCTCCTTTTATGGAAGTGAGCACTCCTTATTTTGAAAACGAAAGTGAAATAGAAGATTTTCATTCGCTCAAAACTTTTTTTTTAAAAAAAAGAACCGATCAGAAAACGTCAAAAACCTTTCGAGTGAAACCACTCCATTGTTCCTGTAAAAATCGATGTTCCTGTATAATCTTGCCGTATAGAAAAAAGCAAATAATCATAATTTTCTATAACTTCGTCTATACTTTCTCTTTAAGAATCAAACTTAGTACGCATATAGCCTAAATGGTTCTGAAGACTTTTACGCCAATTTTAACGGTTCGTTGTTATGACAGCGCCTGTGACATCATTAAAATGTCAATTACAATTAAAATGTCATTACAATTTTTATGACTTAAACTGTACTTTGCCTTTAGTAACCAAACTTGGTACATATATACCTTGAAAGGTTCTAAAGATTTTTATTCGACTTTTGACGGTTGGTTGCCATGGAAACGGCCTTTGACATCACTAAAAGATCAGTTTAAGAAATTTTTTATAACTTCGTCTGTACTTTCCCTTTACTGACAAAACTTGGTACATATATAACCCAAATGGTTCTAAAGATTTTTAGCCGGATTTTGATAGTTGGTTGCCATGGAAACAGTATATGGCGTCATTGAAAGATCAATTTCCGAAAATTTTTAAAACTCCAAGTACACTTTGCTTTTAAGGACCAAATATATAGTATATTTGCAAGTCACCAAGCTTCAGCGTCAGGTGATGCTATTTATAGAAGGGGGGTCTATTATGTAATCCTGTTAACATTGCAACGAGCCATTATTTTTATAAATGCAGTAACTAATATCAAAAGAGCACTTGATAGCAAGATCAATAATACAAAAAGATGTCTTAAGATATTAGAACATTTATATAGGCATAGGATCGCGCAGCGATCTGGGACTGCGTCAGTAGGCCAATACGACGCTTCAGCGCCGTGCGACGCTGCGTGCAGCTAGTAGACAATAATTTGCAATAAAAACTGAAACAGGTGTTGCTAAGAGACATAAAGTTACAATGAAAATTATTTTATTTCTAAAAAGTAACATCCTAGCAGTACATCAATCATATGTAAATAACTATGATTTCATAGCTTCCTCACATGTTGGCGGTAAGAGGGAAGTTCCTCTAAAAGTGTCATATTTTTTATCTTTTTCGTCCGGGCTTTTTCCTTTAAATTTCGAAGTTAAATAATTTGAAACATAACCAAAGTAACGTTTCTCGTACAAATTCCGTATAATATCCCATCTGTGGCAATGCGCTAAAGTTCCAAAGGTTTGTTGAATCATTTCTTCTTTCGTTAAATTAGATTTCGCATAACAAGTGGTAATATATTCTTCTATTTTTTCTATATACGGTCTCCTTGTATTCTCGATTAAATTTTCATTGTGCACTGTAAAGTTTGTCGTAAAACGTCTAGCAAACCATCTTTCTCCATCTTAGCAAACCATGTCCTCCATTCCTACCTGTAAATTAAAAAATGGAATGGCTGAAGTCTGTTTTCTGCATCCTTTTATAGAGAAAAATGAGAGAGAACAAATTCATTAGAACAAATAATAATAATTAAAAAACTAAAATAATAATTAAGAAACAAAAATAACTTTATGATTTCTATGCCCTTTTATAGAGAAAAAAATCGTTAGAACGAATAATAATTAAGAAATAAAAATAATAATTTAGAAACTAAAATAATAATTTAGAAACTAAAATAATAATGTAGAAACTAAAATAATAATAAACAAAATGAAATAATAATAAAAAAAATTCAAATAATAATAAAAAAGAACAGAAATAATAATAAAAAAAAATAGAAATAATAGTAATAACTTCTTTTTTTAAAAAAAAAAGTTTTTAGATGGTCGGCGTTAAATATATCGTCGATATTGAATTTTTGCCGACGGTCGGCACACATCGGTGCATAAGGGAGATCGCGATATCAGATACACAAGTTGGAGAAATTGTTTTCTTTGCGGCAGTTCGACCATGTGTTCCCTTAGACGAATTGCAATCGAATAAACGAAAAACTGCTGAATTTATATTAAATAGAAATATCAAGGCTCCTTATGATATTGGTGGTGTTAGGTATAATAGTTAGTTATAAAAGCTATAATAAAAACTATAACGAAAAAGTATGCGTAGGGTATAAGGGGGACTGTTCAGAAAGACCTTTTGAAAGAATTAAATATCCCCTCAAAAAATGTTGAAGATTTTGGGGTCCCTAAAGCGTAGGATCTCTCCCGGATGAAGCCACTTGTGGTAAGCACGGCGTTTATCGACATTGCGCCATGTCTGACGTACGTGCTCACTACAAGTGGATGAATGAAAATTTATAAATAATTTTTTAGTGTTTTTGTATATATTATTGGTATTAAATTGAAATATATCTGTTTTTAGATAATAAATAATGACCGAAAGCATATTATCTAACCCTGGTAACATAAAAAGAAACACTGAACTCATTCTGAGGAAAGACATATTTAACCCTCCAACTTTTTGTTATGAGGTAGGACTGAATTATGAAGAATTGAATAATTACGAGTGGTTATTTTTCTAAACAGGTTTGCTAGGTAATGCATTTCTATTGCAAAAATATTTTTTCACCCTCCTAATAAAATATTATATCCATGTGTTAAATATTAAATTAACTGTTTTTTTTTTAATAATTCACACCGACAAGCAATAGCAGACGTTTTAGGTAAACAAATCATTTTATATTGCCAGATACACTTTTTTCCTGTCAATTTTAAGATTGTTATCAATATCAGCAACATGTCAAAACTCCAGCGAGCTTGTTTAAAGCACATTAATGATTTGGTAAATAACAATTTTGGTTTGCTGTTTATGGAGAAGGGATTGTGGATGGACTTAATGTGCGGCACGAAAAGATAACCTCCTTACAAACATTGAAGTATAGCAACATTGAGGAAATGCTAGAGACCTAAGTAAGGAAGAATGGTCAACACCACGATCTATTAAAAACGAAAGTGGGAACGAATAATGACGTATGTTCGTAAACAATTCCAATATATTAATGTTTAATTATTTTTTAAGGTTACAACTTTTTAACTTCTTTCAACAATAAATAGACTGTCATCAGCAATAAATAGATGCTTGTCACCTTATAATTTATTTATCTTTTCAAAATATATATTTCTCATTGTTGTCAGTAATATATAAATACTGAGTCTGAATTCTTCGTAGTCTCTTAAATATCCCCGTTTTGTCAAATACAATGTCTGTAAATCCTTGTCGTTTGATCCACATTGAGACATGTCTAAACACGAAAAACACGATTTTTAATCACTTTGCATAAACATAATTCCTTTATCCTCTTGTCAGTCAATGCCATAAGGTGAAAAACACAAGTTGGTCTTTCACTTAACATGCTAAAATTTTGATCAAGAAGAGATTCCCATTCTTTTCGTAAATCGTTCAAACGCTTGTAGAGACAAGGACATACTTCTAAAGTAATATCATGGTCGCAATATAATTTGTGCATGAGAAGGAAGTCAGCAGCTTTGTAAACTAAATTCGGGAAACAAGTTTCATTTTTGTTAATAGGCTTATTGAAATATTCTCGAATAATATCCAATGCTTGTTTTTTGGTTGAAATGAAACTTGGTAATGAATCAGACGATGAGTCATCGTCTTTTGCTTCATTATTTTTTATGTCAACGTAATCATTGACTTACACTCTTTTTTTTTATTTGCTCCATCTTGTAAAAGAATAAGATCGATTACTGTCTACTAACTGCTGCTGGTTACCCTCTTTTATACGTAATAAACTCCTGTAATATTGAGCAGGTGTTTCTCTTTGTATGACGTTGTCTATATCATCGAGAGGAGTGATTTGATTTGCTATTAAAACTTGTTTTGCTCTTTTTCTCCCATCACTGTTATAAGTTGGAAAACGATATCTTTTGTAATAAAATAAGCGATGTCCTGGATATGCAATTGTTTCACTCATTTTCTGGATCAAAAATCAATTCTAAATGCTGCCTCTTAGCGAATTCTTTCATACGTTCTGAATTAAAAATTTGACCTGTCAAGCTGCCTTCGTTATAGGGATATTGAATAATTTCTGGTATCATAAGTGCATCAACTTTTGTTCTGTTGCTAAATTTCTTTTCGTCAGGTTCTGCATATAAATAATGAATTAGACTACAGACAAAAACTCCACACCATTGACTGTTAATTTCTTGTAGTTGATCGTCCGCTCTATGCACTTGTCTTTCCTTTTGCTTACTAGTTAATGCTAGGCCGGACAGTAAACTAAATAACCCTTTTGCAGCGTCACTTAACTCTGTTGTTTGCTCATCTGTCATTTTTACGAATTTTTCAGCATTTAAATTGTAACGACAAACATAATTGGGGAGATTTTTTTATTTATTTCAGTTTGTTTAAAGAATTGATTTACAATTGATTTTTCAATAAACCACTGAAGAGACAACGTGTTCCCAATGACTCAAAAATAAATACTTCTGTTGACGTATGAAATGAAATGAAATGAAATGAAATAATTAAAAACCAATGAGTTCCTTCCTTATCTGAATAGTCGAGACTCTGCATGACTACCTAGTACTAGATACTTATCAATTCTAACTCCATGCTCATAACTGACTGCACATTAGCTACATTTTCTTTCTCCTAACAAAGCCTTTAGGACTGATGCACTTAACTCCATGAAAAAAAACTATCTAAAAGCTTCCAAACCACAAAAAATGATTTTTCACACTACCCTGAATAATTCCATTTAGCTGCTACCTCAACGTGTGAGCTATATATGAGTGATAAACATGCATAACAGCTGTGGTGCAGCATCAAGTCTTCCATCATCATCATCACTGAAACTGAGCCAGACAGCAAATGTGGCAGTAATTTGGTTCTGTTCTGTTCCAACAGTTTGTTAAAAAAATCTTTATTCTTCAGGATGTCGAACCAACTTCAACATTTTTGAAGAGCTCTAGCTAGCTACTGAGAGACACAAATCAGGCTTTTGCTTTGCGAGGTTTCATAAAGCGAGCAGCAATTGGGCATTATCGTAATGGAATTTTGTTTTCCATTTTCAACGTTTGGTATAGAGAATGTTTAAAAGAGTATGAAGTACCAGGTACCAGTACTATGTTAAATCTACTACCCAGTGACAATGAGCATTTCAGTTCACAATCCATTCTGTAAAACTATTTAGAAAGAATTCTTTTTTGCGTATTTGTTGCTAAATAAATTGTTTGATTTTATGGCAGTCAGAGATTATCAATTTTATTCTTATTTCTACACTTTTCTTCTGCTCTTTTCCCCCATATTTATTCTGAATTGTCTTATTCTTAGTACGTGCTAT
Organism: Cladonema radiatum; assembly: GCA_025330745.1. NCBI lineage: Eukaryota > Metazoa > Cnidaria > Hydrozoa > Anthoathecata > Cladonematidae > Cladonema > Cladonema radiatum. Next base: position 15,078 of record JANSTP010024569.1, read on the forward strand.
AAT